>WNWK01010239.1:0-71419 GCA_009830355.1 Cherax destructor | reverse complement strand
TTCCTAAACATGTACTCCCAGAACGCAGGAGAGATACATTATTATATACACATGGAAAATTTCGAGGGATTAGTACCAAACTTGCACACGAGAGTCACTCCCTACGAAAGCAAAAGACTCGCAGAATAAGTGTCAAGGGCCCAAGACTGTTCAACTACCTCCCAGCATACATCAACATGACCAGGGACCCAACAAAAGACAATATCTTTATGCTTGCTAAAGATACGGCGTAACCAAAGGTGGATACGAAGAACTAGGGTGAGGTGTATCATTTACGGATAGCCTGTAAAGCACTAAGGGAGTCTGAAACGACCACAAATGGTGACACAGGCATAGATGCAATACAGATAAGTGCCACAAGAATGGCATACAATTCAGCTGTAAATATGCTAGCCGAGGGTAATAGATGCCCTCGCACGTCTGTCCGGAAACACTGCTGCGAATCCGACGCCGTCAGATGACTTTGAACCATCGGTGATACTGCGTGGCATGGGAATGAGAACAGAAATGGTCTAGAAAGAAAGAGGAGAAGCCGCCGTAGGTAGTTGGGCTTTCGCGCAAGGTAGAGGAATAGAACAGACACAGACAGCAGGAACTTCCCAAGGGGGCAGGGGAAAGGGAGATGTCACATGAACATATAGAGGTGAGAGTTGAAGGGAAGACAGGAGTGAATGTAGACAAAGAGAAAAGGGACGAAGTAAGCAGGGGCGACGAACAAATAAAGAGCGCCTACTAACATCTGTAACAATCCTATACATGGAAGGATTGCCGAGGACATGAGAGCGAACAAAAAAGCGAATGCAATGTGCATCACAACGATCGGATAAGGATGGAATGTTCGCTTCTACATAGTGGCTCTCAACCGGGGAAGAACGAAATGCACCAAGGCATAAGCGTAATCCCTGGTGATGGATGGGATTAAGGATGGAAAGAGTAGCAGGGGAGGCCGCCGAATATATCTGGTCACCAGAATCAAGTTTCGACAAAATTAGGGCTGAATGTAGGCGAAGGAGAGTTCTACGATCAGCCCCCCCATGAAAGATGTGCGAGGGTTTTAAGAAGGTTCAGCCTGGTGTGACAAGTTGCCTTCAGAGAGGTAATGTGAGGTTTCCAGGACAATCGACGGTCGAACAGGAGGCCGAGAAACCTGACTGTATCACGTTCTGGGATACGTGAGCCGTATAGGTACAATGGATGATCAGAGACCACTGAACATCTAGTAAACGTAATTTGATGAGTTTTGCCACTAGAAAATTAAAACCCGTGAGTGGTGGCCCAATCAGAAACCCGGTTGATGGCATGCTGGAGGGAAACTGCAATGAGGTGACAGTCAGCACCTGCACAAGCTATAGCAAAGTCTTCCACATAGAGCGATGACCAAATATTGAATGGGAGAACAGATGCCAGATTATTTATAGCAAGCAGAAAAAGTGTTGTGCTCAGAACACATCCCTGGGGACACCTTCAGCTTGGACAAATTCCGGGGAGAGTTCATTACTAACCCGGACCCGAAATGTCTGTCAATTAAGAAGGCCTTAAGAAAGAATGGTAGGTTGCCTCGGAGGCCTAAGGAGTGGGCCTGGGCCAAGATATTATATCTCCAAGTTGTGTCATAAGCCTTCTCAAGGTCGAAAAAGATAGCGATAACCAAATGGTTATTCGCAAAGGCATTACGAATATACGTATCCAAGCGCAGCAAGGGGTCAATGGCAGAACGGCCCTTACTTAAGCCATATTGACTAGGGGAGAGACTATTGTGCATCTTTAAATACCACATCAAACGTCTATTAACTATATGTTCCATCACCTTGCAAACTGCACTGGTAAGAGCGATGGGACAGTAGTGAGAGGAATCACGTCCCGTAGTACCTGGTTTTCGAAAAGGGAGAACAATAGCAGACTTCCACAGCTGGGGAAGAACTCCTTGCGACCATATGAGATTAAAGAGTCGTAAGAGGACAGTAAGAGCAGACTGATGTAAATGCTGTAGCACACGAATATGTATGCCGTCTGGCCCACCTGCCGATGATTGGCAAGGAGAGACTGTTGCCTCCAGTTCTTGAAGGGTAAAAGGTATATTATAGGATTCTTCTCTAAGAGAAGAAAAATCTAAGGGCTTTAACTCGCTGGCAGACTTAGAAGAAAGGAACGAGGGGCATAGATGGAGCCCCTGAGAAATGCGGACGAGATGATTACCAATTTCAGTGGCAACGGCAAGAGGGTGTGCTATATCGACACCAGCAACCTGAAGAACAGGAGCCGGGTCGGGGGAGAATTTACCACTTAATTTCCGCACTTTCTTCCAGACTGCACTCATCAAGGAAGCCGAAGTGACAGTAGAAACATAATCTTGCCAGCAAGTGCATTTAGCATCACGTATGACACGGCGAGCAATAGCTCTCTTCTGCTTAAAATAAAGGAGTCTCTCTGAGGTTCTGTTATACCGATACCTGCCCCATGCAGTGCGTTTCAAACGCACTGCCCGAGCACAAGTAGGAGACCACCAAGGTGCGCACTTCTGAGGATGCTTGCCTGAGGTTTGGGGAATAGAATGTGAAGCCGCTGTGAAGATGGAGGACATAAGAACATAAGAAAGGAGGAACACTGCAGCAGGCCTGTTAGCCCATACTAGGCAGGTCCTTCACAAAGAGATGTAAAACCTCATCAATGGAGGACGAGGTAGGAACCTCATGAAAGGCAGTAAGATGTGCGTAAAGGTCCCATTTCGCCCGGTCAAATTGCCAGCGTGGGCAATGAGGAGGTGGAGAAAACAAAGGGGACTTAAGGATGATTGGGAAATGATCGCTGTCATGTAAGTCCGGGAGGACAGACCAGGTGAAGTCAAGGATTGTTGAGGAAGAACAGATGGAGAGATCGATACAGGAGAAAGAATGAGTTCGGGGATCAAAATGGGTAGGAGTACCCGTATTTAAAACATGGAGGGGAAGAGAAGCAAGAAATGCCTCCAACTGAATTCCACGGGAGTCACAGTGCGACCCTCCCCAGAGAAAATGGTGTGCGTTAAAATCGCCAAGTAATAGATGGGGTGGCGGTAAGGAAGAAACCAGAAAATCAACATCTGGGATAGACAATGCCCACGAAGGGGAGAGATATAAAGAACAGAGTGTATACCACTTATTCAAGTGGATACGGGCTGCGGTGTAATGTAAGGAAGAAGGAACATAGAGCTGACGTTATGGAACACCAGTGCGTATAAGAAGAGCACTTTCGTTAAAGGTTCCATCGGAAAAAGGATCCGATGAATATAACAAATCATAGCCTGAAAAGGGCCTGATAACAGTGGATTGTAATTTGGGTTCTTGCAAACAGACCCCAACAGGGAAAAACTGAGAGAGCAACAATAAATAACAAAAAAGGCACAATACCGTGACTGGAACAATACACACACAACCCGCACATATAAAAGAGAGGAGCTTAAGAAGACGTTTCGGCCTGACTTGGACCATTTACAAAGTCACACTAACACTGAGAAACTGGTCGATCTCTTTCTGACAGACTCAGGGAGCACAAAAAATAGTGTTAGGCTTGCCGACACTAATAATGCTCTTTTCTGTCATGTCAGAGATCACAGTCATCCTATTGATTGGTCTTCTGCTAAAACTGTCTACCCTACGTCTAACTTTCATAGTCGCCGCCTTGTTGAATCCTCCCTTATACACAACTTTCCCTGTATGAATCTTAGCCCTGGCTTTGTCTCTGTTGATGCTTTCCTCTTTCATTACATTGTTAAATGCTCTAAACTTCAGAACACCCGTGACTTAACCTGATTCCTTCCCCTTTCCTCTCTTCCCTCTTCTCCTTTTTCCTCCTATAGGTTTTCCTTTCTTTCTTTTCTTTTGCCTTGTATTTGTCCTTTATTTTATTCGCCTTTCCTTTCCTCCCCACCCGCAAGGGTGGGCCGCTAGCCCACCCTTGCGGGCCGCTAGCCTCATTGCAGTGCTCCTCTAGAATATGACTGTCTCCACTACTACTATTACTACTACTACCACTTCCACTACTTACTTCATTAGTACCCCACTCTCTGGTACCCTCCCCTGTCTGCCTGCCTATAAATACCACTTCCCCATCTCTGTGTGTTAGTGTGACTTTGTAAATGGTCCAAGTCGGGCCGAAACATCGTCGTAAGCTCCTCTCTTTTATATGTGCGGGTTGTGTGTGTATTGAGAGAGCAACACCTGAAGCTCACCCCGGTTACCCATGAGGCCTCGGATATTCCACTGCAAATAAGCCATGATTTATGGAGAGAAAGATATAAGTGGAAGTGAGAGGAATCTATGGACTAGGGTTAGAAAAGTCCATGTGTGGAGGCAGCGGAAGACCTGTAATAAGAGAAGGAGGAGGACGTTGTGAAGGAAGGGGAGGTTGAGACGAAGAAGAGAGATGAGGAACCTCAGGTGGAGTAGTGTCCATCATCGGTGCAGAAATATATTCTAGCTTCCAGTGTTTCGGAAGTCAAAGATGCAGAATGTGGGACTACATTAGAAATGGAAGAAGAGTGAGCAACGATCGGGGAGTCTATAGACTGTACTAAAGTAGTGGGCGAGGAGATAGAAGAGGAAACTGTTGAATGGGCTTGGGAGGGGACAGGGGATGAAGGTAGTGTATGAGGAGGAGGATGAACCTCCACACACGTTAACTAGTCAGAGGCGAAGAACCTGGCAGTAGGGATTTTTTGCTGGGCTTATGAGAAGAAATGGGCGGTGAGGTTTAGGTGAAGGACGAGGACGTGTAGACTCAGAATTGTGCGAGTGAGTAGAGGAAGGAGTGTGGACAGTATGGGAAGCCGAGGTAGGGACCTCGGAGCCAAGAATATCAAAAGGATTCGAGACAGGGTGATTGAGGACGAGGCGACCACAGAGGAAGCCATGGAAGTTGGGACCCCAGAAGCGGGGCGACGTTTAGCAATTCGAGAATAGGAAATGCGGGGAAGTCTCCCTTGAAGGCGTAGATGAGAGACGGCCATAGCATATGAGAAGCCTTCCCCCTCTTTGAGACAACGGATTTCCCGCTCATTCAGGTAAACCTGACAACGGCAAGAATACGATGGATGTGCCTCATGACAGTTAAGGCAAGAGGGAGGTAGAGTACAAGAAGAACTGGCATGGTCGTCAGCTCCACAGACTGGGCATTCGGCCATGAACCTGCAATATTTCGCTGGATGACCAAAACGCCAGCAGTTTCTACACTGTTGAGGTGTAGGGGTCACCTTTCGAACTTGTAAACGTTGACCAACAATGTAAACTGAAGGTGGTAGTTCACGGCAGTCAAATGTTAAACGAGCTATATTGCAAGGATAACATCTTCGCTTATTGGCAGGGAGGACAAAAGTGTCAACTTTAAGGATAGGGAGTTCTTGGAGCTCAAGCTGCTCCAAAATGTCATCACCACATATCTGGAAATTCCGTTGGACATTGGTGTGGGGTAAAATGACTGTACCACTACAAGAATTGAGTGAATGATGTTTGTCAATAGTGATATGAATAGTATCTATTGTCATAAGGAGAGAAAGATCGCGAGCTTGGCCAGCATTCTGAACCGTGATGATGCGAGTGCCACTCTTGAGAGCGTGAAATGAGATATCTTTATCTACATAGCGTAGGAGAGCTTTACCAATACTATGATCGGAAAGATAGGTAGTTGGAGTAGTCGGTGTTAGAGTAAAAAACTTTGTCCATTGAGTAGTGTGAAACAGAGCATTTAAGGGGAGTGCGTGACGAGCTGGTCGTTTCTGAGATGAATGAGCAGGAAGTGTCGAGTCGTCATGTAAGGGTCTTGGTCGTTTGGATGAGGGACCAGAGGCGGTCCAACATATGACAGGCATGCAATAAAAAATTGCTGCACCGTTAAGGGAGAAGGCGAAATCAAGGTCAGAGAATAGCGGTCACACGTATCGAAAGGGCCAGTCAGAACCCCGGTACCTGAAGCAGGTGACGAACTGGCACCAGCAAGAGGTACAGGGTTATTAGAGTTGTCCGAAGAGTTGTCCATTAACGAGGTAGAGTCAGAACTAGGTGCGGTATCAAGAAGGGGCCAGGGATAGGTTCACGGATTAGGGCTTCCATGGTTAGGTTATTTCTTTCTTTTTGTTTTTAAGGAAAAAAAAGAAAGAATAAAAGAAAATCAAAATACAGTGTACCCTCAGTTAGCGGTCGTAATCCGTTCCAGGAGCTAGGCCTTTAACTGAAATGGCCTTTAACCGAAATAATATTCCCCATAAGAATTAATGTAAATACAATTAATCCGTTCCAGAAAAAATATTCACAAATTTTTTTTTTTTTTTGACAATTAAATTAGTATTACATACCTTTATTGAAGACTAATGCTGGCTTCTGGAACATAGGGAGGAGGAAATAGGGAGGAGTTAATTTTTGGAAGGGGAATCCCCCTCCAAAAGGACTTTAGGTAACTAGTCCCTCTCTGGGGTTACTTCCCTTCTTTGTGTTTTAATGCCACTAGGACCAGCTTCAGAGTCACTCCACCAACTATACTCCCTGCATGCCTGCTACACTCCCTGCATGCCTGCTACACTCCCTGCATGCCTGCTACACTCATTGAATGCCTGCTACACTCCCTCTCTTCCTCCTACACTCCCTGCATGCCTGCTACACTCCCTGCATGCCTGCTACACTCCCTGCATGCCTGCTACACTCCCTGCATGCCTGCTACACTCCCTCTCTTCTGCTACACTCCCTCTCTTCCTGCTACACTCCCTCTCTTCCTGCTACACTCCCTGCATGCCTGCTACACTCCCTGCATGCCTGCTATACTCCCTGCATGCCTGCTACACTCCCTGAATGCCTGCTATACTCCCAGCATGCCTGATACACTCCTCTGCATGCCTGATACACTCCCTGCATGCCTGCTACACTCCCTGCATACCTGCTACACTCCCTCTCTTCCTGTTACACTCCCTGCATGCCTGGTACACTCCCTGCATGCCTGCTACACTCCCTGCATGCCTGCTACACTCTCTGTATGTCTGATACACTCCCTGCATGCCTGATACACTCCCTGCATGCCTGCTACACTCCCTCTCTTCCTGTTACACTCCCTGCATGCCTGTTACACTCCCTGCATGCCTGCTACACTCCCTGCATGCCTGCTACACTCCCTGCATGCCTGCTACACTCCCTGTATGCCTGCTACACTCCCTGCATGTCTGCTACACTCCCTGCATGCCTGCTACACTCCCTGCATGTCTGCTACACTCCCTGCATGCCTGCTACACTCCCTCTCTTCCTGTTACACTCCCTGCATGCCTGGTACACTCCCTGCATGCCTGCTACACTCCCT
This sequence comes from Cherax destructor, assembly GCA_009830355.1. NCBI lineage: Eukaryota > Metazoa > Arthropoda > Malacostraca > Decapoda > Parastacidae > Cherax > Cherax destructor. The sequence continues at coordinate 64,105 of WNWK01010239.1, read as the reverse complement.
GCATGCCTGCTACACTCCCTGCATGCCTGCTACACTCCCTGCATACCTGCTACACTCCCTGTATGCCTGCTACACTCCCTGCATGTCTGCTACACTCCCTGCATGCCTGCTACACTCCCTGCATGCCTGCTACACTCCCTGCATGCCTGCTACACTCCCTCTCTTCCTGTTACACTCCCTGCATGCCTGATACACTCCCTGCATGCCTGCTACACTCCCTCTCTTCATGTTACACTCCCTGCATGCATGCTACACTCCCTGCATGCCTGCTACACTCCCTGCATGCCTGCTACACTCCCTGCATGCTTGCTACACTCCCTGCATGCCTGCTACACTCCCTGTATGCCTGCTACACTCCCTGCATGTCTGCTACACTCCCTGCATGCCTGCTACACTCCCTGCATGCCTGCTGCACTCCTTGCCTCTATGCCTGCCTGCCTTGAATTCTATCGTGTTTCTCACTTTCTTTACCAAATAAACTTTACTAGGAACTTTCTTGGGAGCCATGGTTACTTATTTCACAGTTGCACTGGCAAAAAACAATGGAAAACAAGCGAAATGTTTGTATGAATGAGCAGAAGCTTCCTTACGTACCGAGAGACACAAACAAACTGAAGCGCAAGCATCCTCAGCCGGCGGGTTGACGCATCCAATACAGCCGGTAACCGGGAGCCGTAAAACTGGCCGCTAACGGAGTTGGCCGCTAACAGGAACGGCTGCTAACCGAGGGTCCACTGTAAAAAAAAGAATAAAAAAAGGGGGAACGTGGAGGAATAGCTCCTAGGAGGAATGAAAGGGGCGTAAATCCCATTCCACGCCCAAGAGGACCTCAACACCCACCGCAAGTAGTGCAGATGCTGCATGGAACCCGTGCCATACCCTACCCTTTATGCCAGTAAACCAGCAATCCGGGATAGCAATCTCACATCCACCGAGTCACCTCGGCGGACAAAAGAGAGGGCGGCTGGATATCTGCCACAAACCATACCGCCTTCAGCCACCACCCCCGGAATCTGAAAGGTGGCTTCCAGAGATACACCCATCGCCCGAAAGATACCCAAGGCCACCCCCCGGGAGACCGGAGAGGGATCGGGACATCCCCAGGCGATCCAGATTCCACGGCAAACTACACCACCACCAAGAACCTCAACGGAATGGGATGGACCACGGTACCCTTCCCCCTACCTAGGAACTAGAATGCCTGTGGAGAGAAGCTCTCAGGGTAAAAATGGGAAGGAAATAAGGGAGGGATGAGGAGGAGGAAAGGGAAAAGGGAGGATGGGGAGGATGGGGAGGATGGGGAAGATGGGAAAGGGGAGCGGGATTGGGGGGTAATTAGGTTCGGTCTGAGGAAGAAGACCAAGAGGTCCAATTCCTCAAACCGATAGCCTCTTTACCGTGACAAGGAGCCCCCCTTAAAGAGGTTGGGGTATAAAATGTGAAGCTGTCGTTAAGACGGAGGATGAGAAGAGATGTAAAACCTCATCAATGGAGGACGAGGAAGGAGCCTCATGAAAGGCAGTATGATGTGTGTAAAGGTCCTATTTCGCCTGGTCAAATTGCCAGCGTGGGCTACGAGGAGGTGGAGAATACGAAGGGGACATGAAGATGATTGGAAAATGATTGCTGTCATGTAAGTCCGGGAGGACAGACTCAGGTGAAGTCGAGGACAGTTGTGGAAGAGCAGATGGAGAGATCGATGCAAGAGAAAGAATGAGTTTGAGGATCAAAATGGGTGGGAGTACCCGTATTTAAAACATGGAGGGAGAGAGAAGCAAGAAATGCCTAAAACTGAATGCCACGGGAGTCACAGTGGGACCCTTCCCAGAGAAAATAGTGTGTATTAAAATCGCCAAGTAACAGAAGGGGTGGCGGCAAGGAAGAAACCAGGAGGGAAGAGATACAAAGAACAGAGTGTATACCACTTATTCAAGTGGATACGGGCTGCAGTGTAATGTAGAGAAGAATGAACAAAGAGCTGACGATATGGAATACCAGTGCGTATAAGAAGAGCACTTTTGTTAAAGGTTCCATCGGAAAAAGGATCCGATGAATACAATATATCATAGCCCGAAAAGGGACGGATAACAGCAGAGTGTAATTTTGGTTCTTGTAAACAGACTCCAACAGGAGAACACTGGGAGAGCAACACCTGAAGTTAACCCAAGTTACCCCTGAGGCCTCGGATATTCCACAGCAAATAAGCCATGATTTATGAAGAGAAAGATACAGCTCGAAGGTAGAGGTATCTATGGACTAATTGGGTTAGAAAAATCCATGTTTGGAGGCAGCGGAAGACTTGTAAGAAGTGAAGGATAGGAATGCTGTGAAGAAAGGAGGATTGTAGATGGAAATGAGGTAGAAGGAGGAACCGGAGGTGGAGCGATGTCCCTCAACGTTCCAGTCTCCGTAATATATTCTGCAATAGATTCCAGCATTTCAGAAGACAAAGATGCAGGATGGAGGACCACATTAGAGATGAAGGAGAAGGGGGATGAGCAACAATCGGGGAGACTATGGACTGTACTAAAGTAGGGGGTGAGGAAGTGGAAGAGGAAACTGTCGAAGGGGTTTGAGAGGGGACAGGAGTGGAAGCGACCTGGGAAGGGGCAGTAGAGGAAGAAACTTGGGAGAGAACAGGGGATGAAGGTATTGAACGAGGAGGAGGATGAACCTCCACACATGTTACATAACTAGTTGGAGGTGAAGAACCAGGAATAGAACCCAGGAAGGAAAAATGTGCAGGATGGAGAAGGGAAGGAGGGGAGAGAGGAGAGTTTAACAATGGTTTTTTTTTTTTGCCAGACTTCTGAGAAGAGGGGTGGTGAGGAGGAGGTGTTGGACAAAGGCGTGTAGACACAGAACTGTGTGAGCGAGTAGAGGAAGAGATGAGGACAGTATGGGGTGCCGAGGTAGGGACCTTGGAGCCAAGAACAGCAAAAGAATTCGAGACAGGGGTGACTGAGGATGGGGTGACCACAGAGGAAGCCACGGGAGTTGGGACCCCAGAAGTGGGGGGACGTTTAGCAACGCGAGAATAGGAAATACGGGGGAGTCTCCCTTGAAGGCGTAGATGAGAGACAGTCATAGCATATGAGAAGCCTTCCGCCTCTTTGAGACAACGGATTTCCTGCTCATTTAGGTAAACCTGACAACAGCGAGAGTAAGATGGATGCGCCTCACGACAGTTAAGGCAAGAGGGAGGTCTACAAGAAGGACTGGCATGGTCATTGGCACCACAGACTGGGCATTCGGCCAAGGACCTGCAATATTTCGCTGGATGACCAAAATGCCAGCAGTTTCTACACTTTTGCGGTGTAGGGATCACCTTACGAACTTGTAAACGATGTCCTGTAATGTAGACCAAGGGTGGAAGTTCACGGCAGTCAAATTTTAAACGAGCTATATTGCAAGGATATCGTCTTCGCCTATGGGCAGGGAAGACAAAAGTGTCAACTTTGAGGATAGGGAGGTCTTGGAGCTCAAGCTGCTTCAGAATGTCATCACCACATGTCTGGAAATTCCATTGGACAATGATGTGGGGTAAAATGACAGTACCACTACAAGAATTGAGAGAGTGATGTTTTTCAATTGTGATAGGAATAGTATCTATGGTCGTAAGGAGAGAAAGATCGCGAGCTTGGCCAGCATTCTAGACTGTGATGATGCGAGTGCCACTCTTGAGAGTGTGAAAGGAGTTATCTTTACCCACATGGCGTAGGAGAACCTTACCAATACTATGATCGGAAAGATAGGCAGTAGAAGAAGTTGGTCTTAGGGTAAAAAACTTTGTCCATTGTGTAGTGAGAAACAAAGTGTTTAAGGGGAGTGCGTGATGAGCTGGTCGTTTCTGAGATGAATGAGAATACAGTGACGAATCGTCATGAAAGGGTCTTGGTCGTTTAGATGTGGGACTGGAGTTGGTCCGACGTGGTATGGGTGAGCAACCAGAAAATTACCGCACCGTAGAGGGAGAAGCCAGAAGCATAGTCAAAGAAGAGCAATGGTCAGATGTATCAAAGCGGCTAGTCGGAACCCTGGCACCTGAAGCAGGTGACAAACCGGCACCAGCAAGAGGTACAGGGTCTGAAGAGTTGTTCAAGAACGAGGTAGGGTCAGAACTGGGTGCGGTATCAGGAAGGGGCCCGGGGGTAGTAGGTTCACGGATTGGGTCGTCCATGATTAGGTTACTTCTTTCTTTTTGTTTTTAATTAAAAAAAAAGAAAGAAGAAAAGAAAATAACAAGAAAAAAAAGAATAAAAAAGGAGGGGAATGTGGAGGAATAGCTCCTAGGAGGAATGAAAGGGGCGTAAATCCCCCTCCGCACCCAAGAGGACCTCAGCACCGCAAGTAGTGCAGATGCGGCATGGAACCTGTGCCATACCCTACCCTTCATGCCAGTAAACCAGCAATCCTGGATAGCAACCTCACATCCACCGAGCCACCTCAGCGGACAAAAGAGAGGGCGGCAGGACACCAGCCACAAAGCACATCTCTTTCAGCCACCACCCTCGGAATTCAAAAGGTGGCCTCCAGAGATACACCCATCGCCCGAAAGACACCCAAAGCCACCCCCCGGGAGACCGGAGAGGGATCGGGACATCACCAGGCGATCCAGATTCCACGGCAAACTACACCACCGCCAAGAACCTCAGAATGCCTGTGGAGAGAATCTTACAGGGTAAAAATGGGAAGGGAATAAGGAAGGGATGAGGAGGAGGAGGAAAGGGAAAAAGGAGAATGGGGAAGATGGGAAAGGGGAGGGGGGATTGGGGGGGTAATTAGGTTCAGTCTGAGGAAGAAGACCAAGAGGTCCAATTCCTCAGACCGATAGCCTCTTTACCACGACAAGGAGCCCCCCTTAAAGAGGAGTGGAGGAGAAAGCAGTGATGAAAATGAGGAAGATGTAGCAGAAAGAGTCTACTTATAGGTTAATGAAGTGTATTCTAACCTAACCACTCTGTAATCCGGCAAACTCACTAATACGGCACACTACAGGTCCCAATGATGCCGGATTAGTGATGGCCGACCTGTATTATGATGTTGATGTCACATTATGATGATGCTATCACATATTATGATGTTGCTATCACATATTATAATGTCATCTGATCACACTGTCCATTGACAGCATTTCCCTCTCATATGGCTTGATGTTTGTTTAAAATGAATTTGGTTTTTGAGAGAAAACTTTTAGCTATTGAACACTCATATAATTTCTAAATAATATGAAGTCTCAGGTGTTTCACTAAACTAGATTTTTCTGAAAACTGTTTTAGACAATCTGAACACTGATATGGTTTCTCTCCAGTATGAATTCTCATGTGTTTTACTAAATTAGATTTATTTGAAAATTCTTTTAGACACTCTGAACATTGATGTGGTTTCTCTCCAGTATGAATTCTCATGTGTTGTACTAAACCAGATTTTCGTGAAAACTCTTTTAGACAATCTGAACACTGATATGGTTTCTCTCCAGTATGAATTCTCATGTGTTTTGCTAAACTAAATTTATCTGAAAATTCTTTTAGACACTCTGAACATTGATGTGGTTTCTCTCCAGTATGACCTCTCATGTGCTGAACTAAAGTAGATTTTTCTGAAAATTCTTTTATACACTCTGAACATTGATATGGTTTTTCTCCAGTATGAATTCTCATGTGTTGTACTAAATTAGATTTATATGAAAACTCTTTTAAGCACTCCGAACAATGATATGGTTTCTCTCCAGTATGAGTTCTCATGTGTTGTACTAAACTAGATTTATATGAAAACTTTTTTTGACACTCTGAACATTGATATGGTTTCTCTCCAGTATGAATTCTCAGGTGCTGTACTAAATAACATTTATATGAAAACTCTTTTAGACACACTGAACATTGATGTTGTATCTCTCCAGTATGAATTCTCATGTGGTCTACTAAATGAGGTTTTTGTGAAAACTCTTTTAAACACTCTGAACATTGATATGGCTTCTCCCCAGTATGAATTTTCATGTGTTGTACTAAATTAGATTTACTGGTAAACTCTTTCAGACATTCTGAACATTGATGTGGTTTCTCTCCAGTATGAATCCTCATGTGTTCTACTAAATGATATTTTCTGGTAAACTCTTTCAGACATTGTGAACATTGGTGTGGTTTTTCTCCAGTATGAATTCTCAAGTGTCTCGTTAAACTGTTTTTTTTAGAAAATTCTTTCAAACACATTAAACACTGAACAGTTTTTTTGTCTTCATTAACTGTTATTAATGATATACATAGAGCTTTTTGTGAGGAAGGTGAAAATTGATATAGTTTGTCTTCTGCATCAACCGTAATGTGTGTTGCTGGAACACATTCTTTTTCAAGTATTTTAGACATAGTGAACAATAACTTAACACCTTCACTATCAGGACCCCAAAATTAAAATTGCTGACAGTGTCAGGATTTTTCCATGAAAAAAAAAAAAATGTTTTCTTCAGAAACGGTTGAGAATCTTTTTTCTTAACGTATTGACACCAAAAACACAAAATACGATGCAAACTTATGGAATTACAGAGGCACAAAGTTGGTAATCTGAGCACAATTTATGCACTAGCAATTTCATTCACTTTGAGTCCTATATTAAGCTCATTATGAACAATTTTTTTGATTTCTTGCTCTAGCACAAGTCCACAAAAGTAATTTTATTAATTTTACACAAAATTCAACAAATTCTAATTTGAAAACAATAAAAAATAAACAGAGTATTTATTGGAGGAACTAAAGTAAGGTATGTGTTCATTAATCATGTCCCCGGACCTCTAGTATATTACACCTTCACTCTATCTTGAATTCATCATCACACACACTATTTCTCAGATAACAACAACAACAAAAAAGGAATGATTGTCATGCTTTAGGGCATTCCAATAATTGAAGCAGGCTTAGTAAAGACCCATCAAAAAGATGAGGTGGGAAGAAGAGGCCTTTCCTTCTTTCAAGAAAATTTTTAAAATTTGAATATTTCAAATACAGTGGACCTCTGGATTACGTCATTATTTCGTTCCAGAATGCCGTTCAAGTGCCGTTACTGAACGAATTTGTTCCCATAAGGAATAATGTAAATTACATTAGTCCTTTTACAAAATCACTTACAAAAATACACTTACATAATTGTTCGAGTTTGGAGCAGTATGTAATCCGGGGGTCCACTGTACTTCTGGTCCTGAAATTTACTGAATTATTCATTTCAATAGTATGACATTCATTTAATCAATTGATACCAAGAAAAATCCATAAAAAATCCTAGAAAACACTCCAAAGTTGTTATTTTAAATCAAACACAAGGTCAGAGGTTTGTTTTTCTCATTATGTGCTACAAGGAGTAGGATTTGCTTTATGTTGTGTACACTCACTGCACAGACACATTCTCACATGTGTACACCAGAATTTACTACTGACAGCATATGTGATGGAGGTGTGCTTAAGACATAGATCTATATGTGAGGATGGTGTGTTAAAACACAAACCTACATGAGTGATATTGGGATCAATAATGTAGATCTACATGAATGACACTGAGGTTAATAACAAAGATGTACAGGAGTGACACTGGGGACAATAACATAGATCTACAAGAGTGACACTGGGGTCAATAACATAGATCTACAAGAGTGACACTGGGGTCAATAACATAGATCTACAGGAGTGACACTGGGGTCAATAACATAGATCTACAAGAGTGACACAGGGGTTAATAACAAAGATCTACAGGAGTGACACTGGGATCAATAACATAGATCTACAAGAGTGACACTGAGGTCAATACCAAAGATCTACAAGAGTGACACTGGGGTCAGTAATGTAAATCTATGTAAGATACAGTAAAAGGGTTAAGGAGGTTTTGTGTGCGAGGGGCTTGGACTTCCAGCAAGCGTGCGTGTGTTAGATAGGAGCGAATGGAGACAAATGGTTTTTAGGACTTAACGTGCTGTTGGAGTGTAAGCAAGGCAACATTTATGAAGGGATTCAGGGACACCAGCAGGCCGGACTTGATTCCTGGAGATGGGAAGTACAGTGCCGGCACTGCAGTTGTATAACTGTGGTGTAGGCATGCCTCTGGCAAGACAGTGATGGAGTGAATGATGATGAAAGTTTTTCTTTTTAGGGCCACCCTGCTTAGGTGGGAAATGGCCGATGTGTTAATAATAAAAAAAATTCATTACACTAAAAACAATATTTCTCTAATACTCTATTATTATATTATTATAAACATGGTCAAGCACTAAACCAGTAAGGTTTAAACATTGCTTGAGGAATAAGATGGATGTTTACAATAGTGGGAGGATATCTCCAATTCCTAGGATCAAACAAGCAGTTCACCACCTACCTTGAAGGCTTATCCAATAATGTTCATGAATTTCAATGTTTCTTGATAAAGTTTTCACAACAGTTTTGTAACAAAAATTATGAAAATTTATAATACAATCAGAGATAATGTTGTGTGTAACACAATGTTGTGTGTAACAATGTTGTAACACAAAGTTGTGTGTAACAATGATGAGTGTTAAGACAGTAGGATGTTAAAAAGATGTTTAACAATATTACTTCCCAGCAACTTCATAACACTGATGTTTACACTGTAAATGTTATATTTCTAACACTGTAGTAACACAGTGTTGTCACTGCTATTTGACAATAACAGGAGACTTATGATACTGAAAATTAACACAACTGTAATTTCTCTGCTACCAGGATGACCAGCAGTATTGGTACTACAAGTACCAACCTCTGTTACCAGGATGACCAGCAGTACTGGTACTACAAGTACCAACCTCTGTTACCAGGATGACCAGCAGTACTGGTACTACAAGTACCAACCTCTGCTACCAGGATGACCTGCAAAAAAAAAAATTAAACATTATAATATTTGGTTAAACCTTTATTTCAAGAATATTAAAAAAAAAATTATGTTGACTATGAACATCTTATGTAATACCAGCTGTATTATTATAATACTTGTGGCATAATTATTATTATTATTATTATAATCAAACTAAGCAGTAAACCCACACAGGTGATAGAGCATTTCAAGGCAGGATGTGTGAAGGGTTTACAATACTTGATGTGAGACTACTGAGGGTGGAGAGTATATCAGAGGTAGAGTTAGTAAGGGTGGTGACGAGTGATAAAAAAGAAGTATACAGTGGACCCTCCCTATTCGTCGATCTCTGTTATCGCCGATTTCGGTTTTAGCCGAGTTTTTTCATCAAAATATTGGCTCCGTTTTTGTCGATTTCCTCCGTTTTCGTCGATGGTACGAAACCTGTCCAGTGCCCAGTGCACACACAAAGCCGCCTCCCACACACATACTCAGGCAGTGTCGTGTTGTTTCTCGGTGAGTGAACATATCCTGTGAGGTCATACGAAACATTTCGTAATAATCCATTGTTTTTGGCATTTGTTTATTGCGTGTGACTGCTAAATAAGCCACCATGGACCCAAAGAAAGCTCCTAGTGCCAATCCTTTTGTAAAGGAAGTGAGGAACACCATAGAATTAAAGAAAGAAATCGTAGCAAACTACCAAGGTGGAGTCGATAAAGGCTATAGCGCCAGCCAGCGATAAAGTGTAGCATTAACCCTTTCAGGGTCGCAAGGCTCTGTCCCAATCTAGTCCTCAGGATCGCAATTTTTTAAGAAAAAAAAAATTTCTTATGAAATGATAGAGAATCTTTTTCTGATCATAATGACACCAAAATTATGAAATTTTATGGAAAACTAATGGAATTATGCTCTCGCGAAGTTAGCAGTATCGATGATATTTACGCATCGGCAATTTCGCCCACTTTGAGCCCTATTTTCGGCAAATTCCAATGTTTCAGTCTACTAAAATTATAGCTATTTCGCTAGAATTCCATTTGTTCTATCAAATGACTATGAAACGGCCAATTTACCGATTTCAACTACCCAATAAGGTGGTCAGAAATTGGCTTTTTGGCCAATTTCACACAAATTTCAAAAGATGCCAATTTCAAAATATGGTCCAGAATAAACGAGACAAGACATTCCTGGCACTCGAATAACATTTTATCTGTTCATTAGTCACGTCTCCAGGCCCCCTCTTACATTACTTTTGCTTTCCATTTTGAATTTTTATTCTCACAAAAAATAGAAGATTTACTGTTATGTACAGTGGTACCCCGTGTTTCGGTCTGTCCGAATAATGGTTGTTTCATGTTAAGGTTGCTTTTTTCGGTCAATATTTTTCTCGTGTAGCGGTCTTTACTCGTGTATCGGTCCGTACGAGACCTGTCCGCCTGCCTGCCCTTGCGTACCTCACCGCGCAGGACGCCAGTCTAGCGTTGTTTACACTTGAGTGAACAATACCCAGCATGCTCTTTCAAACATTCACAATACAGTGGATCCTCGGTTTTCGCCGAAAATTCTTTCCAGAATGCTGCTCAAGTGCCATTACCAAATGAATTTACTTCCTTAAGAAATAATGTCACGTAGGTTAGTCTATTTCAGACCCCAAAAATACACTTGCAAAAGCACTTACGAAAATACACTTACATAAATGTTCGAGTTTGGAGATGACCGAAAACCGAGGGACCACTGTACATTTGTTGTGTTTATTGGTGGTTTAGTGATTGTCACTGTGAAATAAGTCACCATGGGTCCAAAGAAGCTTCCTAGTGGCACCCCTGTGGTAAAGAGAGTGAGGAACACCATCGAAGTGAAGAAAGAGATTGTAGAAAAATATGAGTGGCGTACGTGTGAGTGAGCTTGCCAAGATGTACAACAAACACCAATCTACTATCACCTCTATCCTGGCAAAGAGAAAAGAAATCAAGGAAGCTAATGTTGCAAAAGGTGTTGATATGTTAATGAAAAATAGATCGAAAACAGTGGATGAGGTTGAGAAGTTGTTAGGGGTGTGGATCAATGAAAAACAGATAGCGGGTGATAGTATTTCCACGGCGATAATTTGTGAAAAGGCAAGACAGTTGCACGCAGATCTTGTCAAGACAATGCCAGCAACCAGTGCTGAGGCGAGTGATTTTAAACCTTTGACTGTTTCGGTCGTATATATACGTCTTACGAGTCACTGTTTCGGACGTATATATACTCACAAATTCTAGCGGCTTCAAATCAAGCGGAAGAAAGCTGGTAGGCCCACATATGAGAGAATGGGTCTGTGTGGTCAATGTGCGCTGTATAAAAAATCTTGCAGCATGCAGTGCATAATGAGAGAAAAGCAATCCAACCGTTTTTTTGGATTAAAACGCCGTCTTTGAGGTGTATTTTCGTATAGTATTTATGGTTGTATTCTCTTTTTTATGCTCTCATTTGATAGAATAGTAAACATACTACAGAAATATAGATGATTTTGATTAGTTTCATGATGAAAACAACCTTGAAATTGAGCTCAAAGTAGGGAAAATGTTCGATTTTTGCAAATGTTCAAGAGTAAACAAATCACCCCACGCGTCCAATACACATCAATTGGTGAGTCTAATATTCTTTCACAAGTGAACTGATATTATTTATACCATTTTTACAATAATGCAATAGTCTGCATAACGGTAAATCTTCTATTTTTTGTGAATAAAAAATCAAAATAGAAAGCAAGAGTAATATGAGAGGGGCCTAAAGACGTGACTAATGAACAGATAACATCTTATTTTAGTGCCAGAAATGACTGCATTATTTATTCTGGACCCTATTTTGAAATTGACAACTTTTTTATTTTGCATGAAATTGGCCAAATTGCCAATTTCTGACCACTTTATTGGGTAGTTGAAATCGGTAAATTGGTTGTTTCTTGTACTCAATCGATAGAACAAATGGAGTTCTAAAGAAATAGCTATGAGTTTGGTCGACTGGAACAATGGAATTGGCCGAAAATAGGGCTCAAAGTCGGCGAAATTGCCGATGTGTATATATCGCCGAGATCACTAACTTCGCAAGAGCGTAACTCCGTAAGTTTTCAATCAAATTTCATACTTTTGGTGTCATTACCAGTGGGAAAAGTTTCTCTATCATTTCATAGGATTTTTTTTTTTTTTTTTTTTTAAATTTTGTGACAACAGGAGAGCACTCAGGATTAGGGGTTGCGACAGTCAAAGGGTTAAAGCCAGCAGAGGCTGGTTTGAGAGGTTTAAGAAACGTAGTGGCATACACAGTGTTGTGAGGCATAGTGAGACAGCCAGCTCAGACAAATGTGCAGCTGAAAAGTTTGTGAGTGAATTTAAGGGGTTCGTAGACACTGAAAAATTTGAACCCCAACAAGTGTTTAATTGTGATGAAACTGGCCTGTTTTGGAAGAAAATGCCAAACAGGACCTTCATTACTCAGGAGGAAAAGGCACTGCAAGGACACAAGCCTATGAAAGACAGGCTAACTCTCATTATGTGTGCTAATGCCTGTGGTGATTTTAGAATGAAGCCTTTACTGGTGTATCACGCAGAAAATCCCAGAGCCTTCAAGAAACACAATGTTAACAGGAATAATTTGTGTGTGCATTGGATGGCTAACACCAAGGCATGGGTCACTAAGGACATTTTCATGGAATGGTTGACTGGAGTGTTTAGCCCTAGTGTGAAAAAATACCTCGAGAAAAAAAAATTGCCACTCAAGTGCCTCCTGGTACTGGACAATGCTCCTGCTCATCCTCACAACTTGCAATACTATTTGTCTGACAACTTCAATTTCATCACAGTGAAGTTCTTGCCTCCTAACACCACTCCTCTCATCCAGCCCATGGACCAGCAGGTCATTTCTAACTTCAAAAAACTGTACACCAAAGCAATGTTTCAAAGGTGCTTTAACATAACCTCAGACTCTGAATTGACCCTAAGAGACTTCTGGAAAGATCACTTCAATATCGTCCATTGCATAGGCCTTATAGGTAAGGCTTGGGAGGGAGTGACTTCCAGGACTTTGAACTCTGCTTGGAGACCACTGTGGCCGGATTGTGTTGAAAAGAGGGATTTAGAAGGATTTGAGGCTGACCCTGACGACCCTGTGCCTGTTGTGGAAGATATTGTGGCATTGGCGAACAGCCTGGGGTTGGAGTTGAGTGGTGAGGATGTGGAAGAGTTGGTGGAGGAGCATAGGGTAGACCTAACCACTGAAGAGCTGCAACAGCTGGAACTGGAAGAGCATAAGACCAGAGTTCAGGCAATTGATTCACAGGAGGGGGAAGAGGGAGTGAAGGAGGTGCCTTCTTCAGTGCTTAAGGACATGTGTACAAAGTGGAATGAGTTGCAGACATTTGTTGAAAAACACCACCCTAAGCAAGCTGAAATAAGCCATCTGTGCAACCAGTTCAGTGACAGAGCCATGTTGCACTTCAGGAAAATGTTAAAGAGGCGCCAGAAACAGAGGACTCTGGACAGTTATTTTGTGCGACAGGGTTCTAGTGACTCTCAAGCTGGTCCTAGTGGCATTAAATGACCAAGAAGAGAAGTAACCCCAGAGAGGGACTTGTTACCTGAAGACCTTTTGGAGGGGGTTCCCCTTCCAATCACTAACCGCTCCCCTTGTCCTCCTCCCTATCTTCCAGATGCCAGCAACTCTCTTCAATAAAGGTAAGTAAATGTTATTTTAAATGTTTAATTATAAATTTATTATAATTTATATATATTTATAATTGTTTTGTGAATGTAAAAGTACAGTGGTCCCCCGAGTTTCGTACACCCCGGAAATCGTACAATTACAGTGGTACCTCGACTTACGATATTTTTTCATTCCAGAATGCTGTTCAAGTGCCATTACCAAACGAATTTATCCCCATAAGGAATGATGTAAAATAGACTAGTCCTTTTAGACCCCCAAAATTACACTTACAAAAGCATTTAAAAAAATAAACTTACATAAAAGGGTGAGTTTGGGGACCATCATAAGTCGAGGTACCACTGTATGTAAGTATAATATTGTAAGTGCTTGTGGAAGTGTATTTTTGGGGGTCTGAAATAGACTAACCTACGTGACATTTTTCCTTAAGGGAGTAAATTCTTTTGGTAATGGTGCTTGAGCAGGCTTCTGGAGTGAAGTTTTTACGAAACTCGGGGGACTGTATAGTTAATCTTTACAAAATTAACTTTTTGTGAATATTTTTGAATGTCTGGAACGGATTAATTGTATTTACATTATTTCTTATGGGAAATAAGGTTTCAAGTTTCGAATTTTTCGTGTTAAGATCTAGCTCCTGGAACGGATTATGACCGATAGTCGGGGTACCACTTACCTGGAGTTTACCTGGAGAGAATTCCAGGGGTCAACACCCCTGCGGCCCGGTCTGTGACCAGGCCTCATGTTGGATCAGAGCCTGATCAACCAGGCTGTTACTGCTGACCGCACGCAGTCCAACGAACGAACCACAGCCCGGCTGGTCAGGTACCGACTTTAGGTGCCTGTCCAGTGCCTGCTTGAAGACAGCCAGGGGTCTGTTGGTAATCCCCCTGATGTATGCTGGGAGGCAGTTGAACAATCTTGGGCCCCTGACACTTATTGTGTTGTCCTTCAACGTGCTAGTGGCACCCCTGCTTTTCATTGGGGGGATGTTACATAGCCTGCCAAGTCTTTTGCTTTCGTAGGGAGTGATTCTCATGTGCAAGTTTGGTACTAATCCCTCGAGAATTTTCCATGTGTATATAATAATGTATCTCTCCCGCCTGCATTCTAAAGAGAACAGGTTTAGGAACTTCAAGCGTTCCCATTAATTGAGGTGGTTTATCGCAGTTATGCGTGCCGTGAAGGTTCTCTGCACATTTTCAAGGTCAGCAATTTCACCAGCCTTGAAAGGTGCAGTTAGTGTGCAGCAATATTCCAGCCTAGATAGAACAAGCGATCTGTAAAGTGTCAACATGTGCTTGGCATCCTTGGTTTTGAAGGTTCTCATTATCCATCCTGTCATTTTTCGAGCAGATGCGATTGCTACGGTGTTATGGTCCTTGAAGGTGAGATCATCTGACATGATCACTCCCAGGTCTTTGACATTAGTTTTTCGCTCTATTGTGTGGTTGGAATTAGTTTTGTACTCCAATGAGAT
Source organism: Cherax destructor (assembly GCA_009830355.1). Lineage (NCBI taxonomy): Eukaryota > Metazoa > Arthropoda > Malacostraca > Decapoda > Parastacidae > Cherax > Cherax destructor. The sequence goes on along the minus strand of WNWK01010239.1, from coordinate 49,086 downwards.
TTTAATTTCCTCACGTGTTCCGTATCCGAGTAATTGAAATTTCTCATCATTGAACTTCATATTGTTTTCTGCAGCCCATTTAAAGATTTGGTTTATGTCTGCTTGGAGTCTTGCAGTGTCCTCAATGGTGGACACTTGTCATACAGATTCGGGTGTCATCTGCAAAGGAAGACACGGCACTGTGGCTTATATCCCTGTCTATGTCCGATATGAGGATGAGGAACAGGATGGGAGTGAGTACTGTGCCTTGTGGAACAGAGCTTTTCACAGTAGCTGCTTCAGACTTTACTCTGTTGACTACTACTCTTTGTGTTCTACTTGTTAGGAAATTACAGATCCATCTACCAACTTTTCCTGTTATTCCTTTATCACGCATTTTGTGTGCTATTACACCATGGTCACACTTGTCAAAGGCTTTTGCAAAGTCTGTGTATATAACATCTGCATTCTGTTTGTCTTCTAGAGCATCCAGGACCTTGTCGTAGTGGTCCAGTAGTTGGGACAGATAGGAGCGACCTGCTCTAAACCCATGCTGCCCTGGGTTGTGCAATTGATGGGTATCAAGATGAGTGGCGATCTTGCTTCTTAGAACCCTATCAAAGATTTTTATGATATGGGACGTTAGCGCTATTGGTCTGTAGTTCTTTGCTATTGCTTTACTGCCCCCTTTGTGGAGTGGGGCTATGTCTGTTGTTTTTAGTAACTGCGAGATGACCCCAGTGTCCATGCTCCCTCTCCATAGGATGTTAAAATCACGTGATAGGGGCTTCTTGCAGTTCTTGATGAACACGGAATTCCATGAGTCTGGGCCTGGAGCGGAGTGCATACAACTGCATCATTGTAAAAACGGTATAATATCAGCATACTTGTTCAAGAATATTAGACTTGCCAGTTGATGTGTATTGGACGCATGGATTGATTTGTTTACTCTTGAACATCGGCAAAAATCGAACATTTTCACTACTTTGTGCTCAGTTTCAAGGTACTTGTCATCGTGAAACCAATCAAAATTAACTCTATTTCTGTAATATATCATCCATTCTATCAAAAGAAACCAAGAAAACGAGAATACAAGCATAAATACCATACGAAAATAGACTGCAAAATCTCTGTTTTAAACCAAAAACACGGTCAGTTTTTTTTTCCTCATTATGCACTGTATGGTGCAGGATTTTTTTTATATGGCACACACTGACCGCACAGACCCATTCTCTCACATCTAGGCCTACCAGCCTGTTTCCACTTGATTTGAGGGCGCTAGAATTTAGGCGTACTAGTACGGTGAAAACCCTGGCCCGTAAGCTGTACTTGTACGGCCGAAACCCTGAAAGGGTTAACAGTGCAGCAAGTAAGTTAAGCGATAGAAAAATGACGACACAAAACTTAATTCCTCCATTGTTGTTTGAGGTATATAGGGGCACTGAGACCAATGCTGCAGTCTGCCACCATCTCCTCCAAGGTAAGTGTAAATATTTCTTATTTATAAAGTGTAAATATTTCTTATTTATAAATTATGTACATTGTTTCAGTGTGAATAGTGGTGGTGGCTTCTGCTGCCGCCCACCACCACCACTATATGTACGGATTATGGTCAGTGGCCCTTATAAACCCAACAACAATAACACATGACGGACTGGGCGGGATAGACTCAGAAGTGTTTCTGTTCGCAGATGATGTGAAATTAATGAGGAGAATTAAATCAGATGAGGACCAGGCAGGACTTCAAAGAGATCTGGACATGCTGGACACCTGGTCCAGCAACTGGCTCCTCGAATTTAATCCTGCCAAATGCAAAGTCATGAAGATCAGGGAAGGGCAAAGAAGACCGCAGACAGAGTATAGGCTAGGTGGACAAAGACTGCAAACCTTGCTACAGGAGAAAGACCTTGGGGTCAGTATAACACCAAGCACGTCTAAAAAAGCACACATCAACCAGATAACTGCGGCAGCATATGGGCGACTGGCAAACCTAATAATAATAATAATAATAATAATATCTTTATTTACTACAAGTACATGTACATGGTATACAGGCCTAGCTGACATCAATGACATACTACTATATAGAAAGTCCCTTGTTATGCTGAGCATTTCGGGCAGATTAGGTTAGTGTCCCAGGATGCGACTCACACCAGTCGACTAACACCCAGGTACCCATTTTACTGATGGGTGAACATAGACAACAGGTGTAAAGAAACAAGCCCAATATTTCTGCCCTGGCTGGGAATCGAACCCAGGCCCTCACCGTGTGAAGCGAGAGCTTTAGCCACCAGACCACCAGAGCGTTCTGATACCTTAATAAGGAATCGTTCAAGACACTGTACACCGTGTATGTCAGGCCCATACTAGAGTATGCAGCACCAGTTTGGAACCCATACCTAGTCAAGCACATCAAGAAATTAGAGAAAGTGCAAAGGTTTGCGACAAGGTTAGTTCCAGAGCTAAGGGGAATGTCCTATGACGAAAGGTTAAGGGAAATCGGCCTGACAACACTGGAGGACAGGAGGGTTAGAGGAGACATGATAACGACATACAAAATACTGCGGGGAATTGACAGGATAGATAGAGACAGGATGTTCCAGAGAGGGGACACAGAAACAAGGGGGCACAATTGGAAGTTGAAGACTCAGATGAGTCAAAGGGATGTTAGGAAGTACAGTGGACCCCCAGTTAACGAAAAAACTTCATCCCAGAAGCCTGCTCAAGTGCCATTATTGAACGAATTTACTTCCTTAAGAAATAATGTCACGTAGCTTAGTCTATTTCAGACCCCCAAAAATACACTTCCACAAGCACTTACAATATTATACTTACATAATTGTACGATTTCCGGGGTGTCGGTTAACCGGGGTCCACTGTATTTCTTCAGCCATAGAGTAGTCAGGAAGTGGAATAGTCTAGCAAGTGATGTAGTGGAGGCAGGAACCATACATAGCTTTAAGATGAGGTATGATAAAGCTCATGGAGCAGGGGGAGAAGGGACCCAGTAGTGATCAGTGAAGAGGCAGGGCCAGGAGCTGAGTCTCGACCCCTGCAACCACAATTAGGTGAGTACACTACCACCAGTCCTCACATTTGTAATGACATATTTTATTCATTCTAGAGTGTATATCAGGTTTTTATGTTATTTATATTGTTTATTATGTCATATTAGATGAATTGTGATAGATAAATAAGCTGTAGAGTTGATAATAGCATTATATTGATGTACAGTAGACCCTCATTTAGCACGACTTAATGTTGTGCGATTTGGGTATTACACGATTGGAGAATTGTGGCACATTTTTATCTAACACGACGTAAACCTGATATTACACGATTCACTGGAAGGGAAAAAAATTTGAGCACGCGGTCGCCTGCGGTGGGTTAAACCATTGAGTCAGTGGGGGAGTCCTACTGAGGGTGGCTATGAGCCACATTAAGTGTTTAATGCTGACGAGACAAGTGTTTGATAATAGCATTATATTTCTGGAAGAAAATGCCAACACGAACTTATATCAGTCAGCAAGAGAAAAGTGCACCAGGCTTCAAGACAGCAAAGGATCGCTTCACCTTGCTCCTTTGCGGTAATGCATCAGGTGATTTCAAGTGTAAGCCCAATCCTCGTGCTTAGAGGAAAAGGGAATTTGTTTTCCTTCCCGCAAACTGTAAGTAAGTTTATTCAGGTATACAGAGATACAGTTACATTGATTATCATACATAGCAGCATATGTGTAGAGAACCTAGGATAACCCAAAAAAGTCAGACAGAATGGAAATAAGTCACTCTGACTTTTTTGGGTTATCCTAGGTTCTCTACACATATGCTGCTATGTATGATAATCTTTGTAACTGTATCTGTGTATACCTGAATAAACTTACTTACAGTTTGCAGGAAGGAAAAACAAATTCCCATTTCCTCAAGCGGCCCTTGTTGTTGTTCAGCGAGGGGAGACCACCCGCCTTCCCCGGCTACCCCCCCCACACCACCCCACCGTCCCAGCATTCGTAGTTGTATTCGTGAATTGTATTTTGATCTTTAAATTACTATATCTTGTATCTGCCAAGCAATCATGACACCCAGTAGGCATACCAGTGTTGTTCAAAGTGGCAAGAAAAAGTATGAGCATTTAAGTCTTAGAATTAACGAAGAAAACAAAGATATTAGACAAGACATAACCTGTGGCCGTAAAGTGTTACTTTGTACAAATAAAAAGATGTAAACATAAGTTTGTTAGACTGACTGACTGACTTGACTGACTTACTGACTGACTTACTGACTGACTTGACTGACTGACTTACTGAATGACTTGACTGACTTACTGAATGACTTGAATGACTTACTGAATGACTTGACTGACTTACTGAATGACTTGATTGATTTACTGAATGACTTGACTGACTTACTGAATGACTTGACTGACTGACTTACTGAATGACTTGACTGACTTACTGAAAGACTTGACTGACTTACTGAATGACTTGACTGACTTACTGAATGACTTGACTGACTGACTGACAGACTGAATGACTTGACTTACTGAATGACTTGACTGACTGACTTACTGAATGACTTGACTGACTGACTTACTGAATGACTTGACTGACTGACTTACTGAATGACTTGACTGACTGACTTACTGAATGACTTGACTGACTGACTTACTGAATGACTTGACTGACTTACTGAATGACTTGACTGACTTACTGAATGACTTGACTGACTTACTGACTGACTTGACTGACGTACTGACTGACTTGACTGACTTACTGAATGACTTGACTGACTGACTGACTTGACTGACTTACTACTTGACTGACTTACTGAATGACTTGACTGACTGACTTACTGAATGACTTGACTGACTGACTTACTGAAAGATTTGACTGACTTACTGAATGACTTGACTGACTGACTTACTGAATAACTTGACTTACTGAATAACTTGACTGACTGACTTACTGAATAACTTGACTGACTGACTTACTGAATGACTTGACTGACTTACTGAATGACTTGACTGACTGACTTACTGAATAACTTGGACTACTGGACTGACTGACTTACTGAATAACTTGACTGACTGACTTACTGAATAACTTGACTGACTGACTTACTGAATGACTTGACTGACTTACTGAATGACTTGACTGAATTACTGAATGACTTAAAGTTAGAGGCACTCAGTATAACCATGGACTTCAGTTCCAGAACCTCTTACTATCCACCTCAGCCCAGTAGGGCCACAGCATAACTCTCCACTCTCTTTGCAATCATCCACAAACACCAGCACCCACAATTTAAGGTAAATACTATTATTTGTTACATTTGTAGTCTTAAGCAGTAAAAACAACATAATACATCACGATAATGAACTACAATTACATATTCTCCTATATTTTTGTAAGATCTGTTGGTCTAAAAAAAACTTGTTTGGCTTTTTGGGGGGACTCCCCGTAATGTAACCCTATTTTTCCCATAAGTTCTTTTAATTATCTAACACGATTTTAGCTAACACGACGTTTTCAGGAACGTAACTACCGTGTTAAATGAGGGTCTACTGTACTATTTCATCATGCCTCCTGACAGCAGGAATTCCCCTGGAATGAATTAATGGTATTTCAATTAATTTAAATGAGGAAGATTAACCCAGCATACGAACAAATCAGGATGTGAACAAGGTCACGGAACGAATTAAATTCATAAAACTACAGTGGACCCTCGGTTAACGAATACCCCGGAAATCGTACAACTATGTAAGTACATATAATATTTTAAGTGCATGTGGAAGTGTATTTTTGGGGGTCTGAAATAGACTAACCTACGTGACATTATTTCTTAAGGACGTAAATTCGTTTGGTAATGGCACTTGAGCAGGCTTCTGGGATTAAGTTTTTTCGTTAACCGAGGGTCCACTGTATAGTTATTCTTTAAAAAATGTATTTTTTGTGAATATTTTTGGGGGTTTGGAACAGATTAATTTGACATTATTTCTTTTGGAAAATACTGCTCTGACTTTCGGCCGTTTTGAGTTTAGGCCAAGCTTCTGGAATGGATTACAACCGAAACTCGGGGTTCCACTGTACATAATATTTTCTAGAGAAAGTGCTTCAGCTGATCATACAGCAACAAGTAATTTCCCCACTGAATTTCAGGAAATTCAGGGTGGCTACAAGCCACATAGTGTTTAACACTGACAAGACAAGTGTTTTTTAGAAGAAAATGCCAACAAGACCTTATTTCAGTCAGCAAAAGAAAAGTGCACTGGTCTTCAAGGCAGCAAAGGATCACTTCACCTTGCTCCTTTGTGGTAATGCCTCAGGAGATTTCAAGTGTAAGCCCATGGTTATTTACCACTCTAAAAATCCTTGTGCTTTGAAAGGTGTAGATAAAAACACCTTACCAGTAATTTGGAGGTCAACCAGTCAGCATGGATGACAGGAAATATTTACTGACTGGTTTAAGCATCACTTTATTCCTGAAGTCAAGTTTTACCTGCACAGCAAGAACTTTGCATTCTTGATAATTCCCGTACTCATTCAGAAGCTTTGCTGGATGTGACTCCACATATAAAAGTTGTATTTTTACCTCCAAATACAACATTTTTAATACAACCACTGGATCGGGGACTTATTAGGTCAAGTGCAACTACACAAGAAAAGTGATGAAAAAACTAGTTACATCAATGGACTCTTACTCCAACTTGGCAGTACCAAGCTTCTGGAATAATGTTTTGGAAATTTGTCTTTGGACTGCCTCCTTGTAAGCTGCCCCTCTGACAAGTACAGTCATACCTCGGTTAACGATGGCGTCGGATAACGATAAATTCGGTTAGCGATACATTTTTACGTCAAAATATTGACTCGGTTTATGATTGCTTCGGTTTACGATATTCGTCCCGGACGTGTCCGCGTGGCGCCCAGCTGTGCGGTCACTCCAGGGAGCGTCAGTGTGCTATTGTTTACAAGCGAGAGCGACCACCACCCACTTCACCCACGCATTCATACCAGTATATTGTCATTATTCCACTGTTTTTAGTGCTTGCAACTGCTAAATAAGCCACCATGGGCCCCAAGAAAGCTCCTAGTACCAAGCCTGTGGTAAAGAGTGTAGCAGGGAGTGAAGCATTCATGCAGGGAGTGTAGCATTCATGCAGGGAGTGTAGCATTCATGCAGGGAGTGAAGCAGGGATGCAGGGAGTGTAGCATTCATGCAGGGAGTGTAGTATTCATGCAGGAAGTGTAGCATTCATGCAGGGAGTGTAGCAGGCATGCAGGGAGTGTAGCAGGGATGCAGGGAGTGTAGCATTCATGCAGGGAGTGTAGTATTCATGCAGGAAGTGTAGCATTCATGCAGGGAGTGTAGCAGGCATGCAGGGAGTGTAGCATTCATGCAAGGAGTGTAGCAGGCATGCAGGGAGTGTAGCAGGCATGCAGGGAGTGTAGCATTCATGCAGGGAGTGAAGCAGGGATGCAGGGAGTGTAGCATTCATGCAGGGAGTGTAGCATTCATGCAGGGAATGAAGCAGGGATGCATGGAGTGTAGCATTCATGCAGGGAGTGTAGCATTCAAAGAAAAAGGCCAGTAACCCCAGAAAAGAACTTGCCACTTGCAGTGTTAATGGAAGGAGATTCCCCTTCCAAACACTAGCATACTATACTCCATCCTTTCCCCTCCTCCCGTCCTCCACACATCAACAACTCTTCAATAAATGTAAGTGACATGTTATTGTACTATATTTACATGTATTTCTTTAATGTTCATTAAATTGTGTATTATTTAATGTCAAAAAGTTCTAAAAAATATTTTATTTTACTACTTTTGGAAGTCTGGAATGGATTAATTTTATTTCCATTATTTCTTATTGATTCGGATAACGATTGATTTGGTTACAGATACGCCCTCTCTGATGGATTAATATCGTTAACCAAGGGACTGTACTGTTGACACTGACACTCTGAGATTACTCCTCTCAGGCTCACAAGTGGTTTATGAGACACATTTCCATATAACTGTAGCTGCAAGAAAATCCCCATCTACATGCACGACTAAAAGGGTTGACTTACTTGATGGAGAAGAATATGTCACCCCGTCTTCCAACCTTCCTAAGCCTTAGTCTCTTTGGATTCTTCTCTTCAAATCATCACATGCAGTCAGGACTATAATTCTGCAAGAATTCAAGTGGTATTAGTGTCCTGCCTGAAACTCAGAATTCCCCAACTCCAAGGGATATCCTCTAAGCAATATCTATGCAATAAGAGACACTAGATTCTAGACTTGCATCTCCACTCTCTTCACAATCATTGACATACACTAGCAACCACAATTTTAGGTAAATACAGTGGAACCCTGAGTTTCGAACATAATCCGTTCCAGGAGCTAGTTCTCAACTCGAAACATTCGAAAGTTGAATCAATTTTTCCCATAAGAAATAATGGAAATACAATTAATCCTTTCCAGAAATCCAAAAATATTAAAAAAAAAAACATTTTAATATGATTAATTATAGTTCTACATACACATAAGAATTATACATAGTAAAGATATATTAAATAAATGCATGTATTTAAATATTTAAACAAATAAAATAACATTTTTACTTACCTTTATTGAAGATTGTTGGCATATGGAAGATAGGGAGGAGAAATGAGGGAGGGAGGGCTTAATGTTTGGAAGGGGAATTCTCCTCCATAAGGGCTTCAGGTAACAAGTCCCTCTCTGGGGTTACTTCCCTTCTATGTCTTTTAATCCCACTAGGACCAGCTTGAGTCACTGGACCTCTGTCACACAAAATAACTGTCCAGAGTCCTCTGTTTCTGGTGCCTCTTTAAAGATTTGCCTGAAGTGGGACATTGTTTTGTCACTGAACATGTTGCTGATATGGCTTGTTTCAGCTTGGTCAGGGTGGTATTTCTCCACAAAACTTTGAACATCGTTCCACTTTGCACAAATCTCCTTAATCACTGAAGAAGGCACCTCAACCAGTCCCTCTTCCTCCTCATCCTCCTGTGAAACAAGAGCCTCAACTCTGGTCTTATGCTCTTCCAATTCCAGCTCTTGCAGCTCTTCAGTTGTTAGCTCTACCCTGTGGTCCTAAACCAACTCTTCCACATCCTTGCCACTCACCTCTAAACCCAGGGATTTGCCCAATGCTACAATACCTTCCACAACAGGTACAAGGTCGGCAAGGTCAGGGTCACCCTCAAACCCTTCAAAATCCCTCTGTTGGACACAACCTGGCCACAATGGTCTCCAAGCAGAGTTCAAAGTCCTGGAAGTCACTCCATTCCAAGCCTTACCTATAAGGTCTATGCAGTTGTAGATATTGAAGTGATTCTTCCAAAATCCGAGGTCACTTCAAAGCACTTTTCAAACAATGCTTTTATGTAGAGTTTTTTGAAGTTACAAATGACGTGCTGGTCCATGGGCTGAAGGAGAGGAGTGGTGCTAGGAGGCAAGAACTTCACTTTTATAAAATTGAAGTCGTCACACAGTAGGTCTTCCAAGTTTGGAGGATGTGCAGGAGCATTGTCCAGTAACAGGAGGCACTTGGGGTGCAAATCCTTTTCCTGTAGGTATTTTTTCACACTGGGGCCAAACACTTCATGGATCCACTCAATGAAAAGTTGCCTTGTGACCCATGCATTCTGACTAGCTCTCCACAAGACACACAATCTATTCTTGGCGACATTGTGTTTCTTGAACACTGGGATTTTCTGAGTGATACACCAGTAAAGGCTTCACTTTAAAATCCCCACTAGCATTAGCACAAAACGTAAGAGTTAGCCTGTCTTTCATAGGCTTGTGTCCTGGCAGTGCCTATTCCTCCTGAGTAATGTAGGTCCTGTTGGGCATTTTCTTCCAAAACAGGCCTGTTTCGTCACAAATGAACACTTGTTCGGGTTTCAAATTTTCAGTCTTTATGTAGTCCTGAAACTCGTTTATGAATTTTTCAGCCGCACGTTTGTCTGAACTGGCAGCCTCACCATGCCTTACCACATTGTGTATGCCACTACGCTTCTTAAATCTGTCAAACCAGCCTCTGTTGGCCTTAAAATCACTAACACTACAATCAGCACTGGTTCCAGGCATTTTCTTTGCAAGATCGGCATGCAACTGCCTTGCCTTTTCACAAATGATTGTCTCCGACACACTATCACCCGCTAACAATTTCACCAGCAACAATTTCTCAACACTGTTGACTATTTGTGATCTATTTTTTGTTAGCATATCAACACCTTTTGCAACATCAGCTTCCTTGATTTGTTCCTTCTTTGCCAGGATAGAACCGATAGTTGACTTGTTTCTGCCATATACAGTGGACCCTCAGTTAGCGGCCGTAATCCGTTCCACGAGCTAGGCCTTTAACTGAAATGGCCTTTAACCGAAATAATATTCCCCATAAGAATTAATGTAAATACAATTAATCCGTTCCAGACAAAAATATTCACAAAAAAATATATTTTTTTTAAATTAAATCAGTATTACATACCTTTATTGAAGACTAATGCTGGCTTCTGGAAGATAGGGAGGAGGAAATAGGAAGGAGTTAGTTTTTGGAAGAGGAATCCCCCTCCAAAAGGACTTCAGGTAACAAGTCTGTCTCTGGGGTTACTTCCCTTCTTGGTCTTTTAATGCCACTAGGACCAGCTTGACAGTCACTGGACCCCTTTCTGGAAAAATAATTGTCCAAAGTGCTCTGTTTCTGGCACCTCTTTAACATTTCCCTGAAGTGGAACAAGGTTTTGTCACTAAACATGTTGTAGATATGGCTTGTTTCAGCTTGGTCAGGATGGTGTTTTTCAGCAAATGTCTGGACTTTAATCTCTGCAGAAGGCACCTCATTCTCTTCCTTTTCCTCCTCCTCCTTTTCAGAAGCAATTGCCTCAACTTTGGTGTGATGAAGTTCCAGTTCCAATTGTTGCAGCTCTTCAGTGATTAGCTCTACCCTGTGGTCCTGCACCAACTCTTCCACATCCTCACCACTCACCTCCAACCCCAGGCTGTTCCCAATGTCACAATATCTTCCACAACAGGCACAGGGTCGTCAGTCGCAAATCCTTCAAAATCCCTCTTTTCAACACAATCCGGCCACAGTGGTCTCCAAGCAGAGTTCAAAGTCCTGGTAGTCACTCCCTCCCAAGCTTTACCTATAAGGCCTATGCAGTTGTAGACATTGAAGTGATTCTTCCAGAACTCTCTAAGGGTCAATTCAGTGTCCGAGGTCATTTCAAAGCACTTCTGAAACACTGCTTTGGTGTACAGTTTCTTGAAGTTAGAAATGACCTGCTGGTCCATGGGCTGGAGAAGAGGAGTGGTGTTAGGAGGCAAGAACTTCACTTTTATAAATTTGAAGTCCCTAGGCATTGGTCTTCCAACACTGGATGATGTGCAGGAGCATTGTCCAGTACCAGGAGGCACTTGAGGCCCAAATTGTTATCCTGAAGGTATTTTTTTCACACTTGGGCCAAACACATCATCAACCCAATCTTTGAAAATTGGCCTTGTGACCCATGCATTTTTATTTGATTTCCACATCACACACAATCTTTTCTTGTGGACATTGTGTTTCTTGAACACTCTGGGAGTTTCAGAGTGATACATGAGTAAAGGCTTCACTTTGAAATCCCCACTTGCATTACTACACAACATGAGAGTTAGCCTGTCTTTCATAGGGTTGTGTCCAGGGAGTGTCTTTTCCTCCTGCGTGATGTAGGTCCTGTTGGGCATTTTCTTCCAAAACAGGCCTGTTTCGTCACATTTAAACACTTGTTGGGGTTTCAGATTTTCAGTCTTTATGTAGTCCTGAAATTCAGACACAAACTTTTCAGCAGCACGTTTGTCTGAACTTGCAGCCTCACCATGCCTTATAACTCTGTGTATACCACTGCGCTTCTTAAATCTCTCAAACCAGCCTTTGCTGGCCCTAAATTCATTACCAGCAGCACTTGTTCCAGGAGTTTTCTTCACAAGATCTTCATGCAAATGCCTTGCCTTCTCACAAATAACAGACTCCACTACACTGTCTCCCACTATTTGTTTTTTTTTAATCCACAATAACAATAACTTTTCCATTTGTTCCATTATTGGTGACCTTTGTTTCGTAAGCACATTTACTCCTTTGGCAACATCAGCCTCCTTGATTTGTTCTTTCTTTGACAGGATGGTTGTAATTGTAGATTTATTTTTCCCAAACATCATGGCAAGTTCCAGCACCACTCTCTTATTTCTCAATCACCTCTCTCTTAAATTCCATGGTGTTTCTCACTCTCTTTGCCACAGGAACTTTACTAGGAACTTTCTTGGGAGCCATGGTTACTTATTTCGCAGTTGCACTGACAAAAAACAATGGAAAACAAGCGAAATGTTTGGATGAATGAGCAGAAGCTTCCTTACGCACCGAGAGACACAGCCAAACTGAAGTGCAAGCAGTCCCAGCCGGCAGACCGACGCGTCCCATACGGCAGCTAACCGAAATAACGGCCACTAACCGGGAGCCGTAAATCCGGCCGCTAACCAAGTTGGCCGCTAACAGGAACGGCCGCTAACCGAGGGTTCACTGTATCCTGGCAAGCTCGGAAATTCGCACACCACTCTCGTATTTTTGTATAATTTCCTTATTCATGTCTATGGTGTTTCTCACTTTCTTTACCACAGGGGTACCACTATGAACTTTCTTGGGACCCATGATAGCTTATTTCACAGTCGCACTTAATGAATGTTTGGATGAGCGTGCAGGGTAATGTTCACTCAAGGGTAAACAACACTAGACTGGCTCACGACGCCTGCGTGGCGAGGCACGCAAGCTCCTGGGCGGACAGGTCTCGTATGCACTCGTTCAAAAAACGGAATGCGTTCGATGGTCGGGACAAAATTTGTTCGAAAAAAGCTTTCGAAACTCAATTTGTTTGATTGCCGAGGAGTTTGAAACTCGCGGTTCCACTGTAATATTATTTCTGTTGTATTTGTAGTCTTAACCCTTTACCAGGCACTCCTAGGAAAAATGCAAAATTTGAAATGTCTTTTCTAAGAGTCGATAGAGTATCTGAATGTAAGGAAAATAAGCCTATATAAATGGATATCTAAAAATAATATTTTGTTCAATTACGAATTTTCGATGTCAACAAATATACGGTCCTGCCCGGTAAAGGGTGCCAAATTCTGAATGTTGCAAAGTTGCAATTGTTAATAAAACACCAAATAAGTATTTTTCTAATTTATTATGCAAATAGACAAAATCAAAAACATACAGTGGTACCTCGACTTACGATATTTTTTCATTCCAGAATGCTGTTCAAGTGCCATTACCAAACGAATTTATCTCCTTAAGAAATGTTGTAAAATAGACTAGTCCTTTTAGACCCCCAAAATTACACTTACAAAAGCATTTAAAAAAATAAACTTACATAAAAGGGTGAGTTTGGGGACCATCGTAAGTCGAGGTACCACTGTAGATGGAACTTTTTTCCAAGCATTTTTTAAGTACTATATAAAAATTATAAAGATGAACTAAAGAGCAACATGGACACAATGGAAAGGGATAAAAGCTGCAAGTCATATTTTCATGAATTTCCTAAGAAAGAACAATCATTGTACATGACTATTTGCTGGAATGAAAAGCTATGAAGCAATTTTTTCCCTTCTTGATGCATAGATTTACTTTGCATATGGCACAGGAAAATGAGGATGTGACAGGATTTTTCTTTGTGCTGCAATGCTTGCATGTAAATATCTTGTCATTCAATGGCCAGTGATTTTTCGTTGTATCATACCTCACACTGTCATCAGGCCTTTCTGCATGTTAGTACTGCAGTGGAGATGGCAATTGCAAGGTTGACAAATCATGATCATCACTGTCAACACTGGAACTACTTGGTTAAGGTCTTGGAGTTGTTCTTATGCTGCTGCGTCTAAACTTTTGTCCTTCGGATCTTGCAGTGACAGAGATGTGAATCCGGAATAGCTTCAGTGGCATGCATTTGGTTTTTAGTGACTGACAGTCATGGCAGTAAAGAAGCCATGCATTCACAACAGCAAGATCAAGAACATAGGCAAAGAGCCGCATGTACAAACGTTTGGATTTCATTGGTGTTTTGTACATATGCACCAACATGTTACTTTTGTCAATACCTCCCATGTGTGCATTATAGTTCTTGATGACTGCAAGGCACTGGAACTGGTCTTTCGTCTTGGATTCCTTGTTATATCTATCAATAAGAGTCACAGGATGAACTCCCACATCATTTGTCACTATAGTGACAGCTTTGTTGTTCTTCCATATTACAAGGATACCATCATTGGTTTTGAAGTCAAGAGTGCCCCTGGGCACTATGTTCTTTTCCATTTGTTTGACAGGCCTCAGTTCTGGTTTACCACATCTATTTTCACGTACTGTTCCAGTGTATCTGCAGTTATACTTATCTCTTAGTAACTTGACCAAAGGTAGACTTGAAAAGAAATTGTCAGCATAGATTGCTGATGTCCTGCTTTTGTTGAGAGTTGTTGCAAGTACCAGAACAATCTTTGAACTTATTGGTAGTTTAGTTTCTTCATGTGCCAGCTTTATGGGATGGTTGTCAAAAGTTGTTTTGCCTTCACTTGCACAACAAAATAGTTTGAAACCCCAACTTGTCTAGTTTGGTTTTGATGTACTGCCTTAGGTTTCCAGCGGTTTTACCCTTGAAAACAACCATAATTTCATCAATAGACTGCCTGGGTGTAGCTGGAACTTTCAAGCAAGCAGTAGTTAGTGCTGTGTAAAGAGGCCTTATTTTGTGGAATCTGTCATTATCCTTTTGGGTGTTATCATTGAAATTAATTGTACGCCTAAGCAACCTAAACCTCTTAGATGACATGACTTCTGTAACCTGGGGTACCCTAGTTGCACTTGCCCAATAGTCATCTATGGATGGGTATGGACAAATACCCATAAACAACAGAATACCTTTGAACTTCATGATTTCTTCAGAATTGGTAACAAAAGTATTATCTATATTTTTTTGTTTGGCATACAGATTTGTTTGAAATGTGAGGTTATCTATCATATTTTGAGTAAAAAACTTGGTAAAATTATCAAATGTACACATAACTGCAAGAGGCTTTTCATGTTGGTATACAGTCAAAGGGTCATTATCGATGTCAACCTTGTTTTAGTCAGTCTGAGCTTGAAGAGCAAACTCATCATGAAGATTTTCTTCATTAGGGTACTCCTCAATCGTAATAACTTTCTTTTTCTGGGCTAATCTAGGCTTTTTGGATGGCCTATCTTCCTCCTCATCATCACTTGACACCTGTGCATCTGGTGGCAAGTATTCATCACCACTGTCAAGCAATTCCACGTCATCTCGATCTGGATCTGAGTCACTTTCCTCAAAAACGCAAACATATTTGGACTTCTCATTGGAGGAACCACCATAAAACAATTTCTCATTGATCTGGAAGGACAGTTTAAACGTTCTGTACACACCCAAACCACTACAAAATTCATATATGCATTAGAAAAATTATTATATTTATTTTCTGAAATTGCTAATTTAAACTTAACAGCAGGGCCGTATATTTTCGGGCCTTTTTCCTTGCACTTTTTTCAATTGCATGGTGCAGTCATATTATGCTTTACAGAGAATTTATTTATATATCAAAATATGCCTAAACTATTTATTTACACACTAGACATAAATCAGTACTTACCAACATTGTAGAGGGTAAAATCTAAGAGTATATGAGTGTAACTTGAAGAAAAAAACTGCTCTGGACGATGCCAAGCTAGAAGTGTTTACATTTTGGTCTCTCAACCAATGGGAAGCGAGCAGATGCCATCACCACTTAGCTGGAGCAACTCACAGAAAGCTTGTGATTGGTCCAAACTAGAAAATGGGAACCCAGATGCTCAAAAATCATGCATTCATGCCCGTATATATGCGGGCCTGCTCGATAAAGGGTTTAGCAACAAAAACAACATTATCATTTTTATTTTTGTAAGATCAGAATGTCTAAAAAAAAAGTTGTTTGGCTTTTTGGAGGTCCCAGGAACATAACCCTATTTTTCCCATATGTTCATCAGTTCATATAATACAGATTTATCTAACAACATTTTTTCAGGAATGTAACTACCATGTTATATAAACTCACCTAGTTGAGACTGCAGGGGTCGAGTCATAGCTCCTGGCCCCGCCTCTTCACTGGCCGCTACTGGGTCACTCTCCCTGCTCCATGTGCTTTATCATACCTCTTCTTAAAGCTATGAATAGAACCTGCCTCAACTACATCGCTTCCCAAACTATTCCACTTCCCGACCACTCTGTGACTGAAGAAATACATCCTAACATCCCTGTGATTCATCTGAGTCTTCAACTTCCAACTGTGTCTCCTTGTTGCTGTGTCCCATCTCTGGAACATTCTGTCTCTGTCCACCTTGTCAATTCCTCTCAGTATTTTATATGTCGTTATCATATCCCCGCTATCTCTCCTGTCATCCAATGTCGTCAGGTCAATTTCTCTTAACCTCTCCTCGTAGGACATACCCCTTAGCTCCGGGACTAGTCTTGTTGCAAACCTTTGCACTTTCTCTAGCTTCTTTACGTGCTTGGCTAGATGTGGGTTCCAAACTGGTGCTGCATACTCCAGTATGGGCCTAACATACACAGTGTACAAGGTCCTGAACGATTCTTTATTAAGATGCCGGAACGCTGTTCTTAGGTTTGCTAGGCGCCCGTATGCTGCAGCAGTTATTTGGTTGATGTGCACCTCAGGAGATGTGCCTGGTGTTATACTCACCCCAAGATCTTTTTCCTTGATTGAGGTTTGTAGTCTCTGGCCCCCTAGACTCTACTCCGTCTGCGGTCTTCTTTCCCCTTCCCCAATCTTCATGACTTTGCATTTGGTGGGGTTGAACTCCAGGAGCCAATTGCTGGACCAGGCTTGCAGCCTGTCCAGATCCATTTGTAGTTCTGCCTGGTCCTCGTCCGATTGAATTCTTCTCATCAACTTCACATCATCTGCAAACAGGGACACTTCGGAGTCTATTCCTTCCATCATGTCGTTCACAAATACTAGAAACAGCACCGGTCCTAGGACTGACCCCTGTGGAACCCCACTCATCACCGGCGCCCACTCTGACACCTCACCACGTACCATGACTCGCTGCTGTCTTCCTGACAGGTATTCCATGATCCATTGTAGTGCCTTCCCTGTTATCCCTGAGTGGTCCACCAGCTTCTGCACTAATCTCTTGTGTGGAACTGTGTCAAATGCCTTCTTACAGTCCAAGAATATGCAATCTACCCACCCCTCTCTCTCTTGTCTTACTGCTGTCACCCTGTCATAGAACTCCAGTAGGTTTGTGACACAGGATTTCCCGTCCCTGAAACCGTGTTGGCCATTGTTGATAAGCTCTTTCCTTTCTAGGTGCTCCACCACTCTTCTCCTGATAATTTTCTCCATGACCTTGCATACTATACATGTCAGTGACACTGGTCTGTAGTTTAGTGCTATGTGCCTCTCTCTTTTTTTAAAAATTGGGACTACATTAGCTGTCTTCTATACCTCGGGTAGTTGCCCTGTTTCAATAGATGTGTTGAAGATTGTTGTTAGGGGTACACATAGCTCCTCTGCTCCCTCTCTCAGGACCCATAGAGAGATGTTATCCGGCCCCATCGCCTTTGAGGTATCTAGCTCGCTTAGCAGCCTCTTCACTTCCTCCTCAGTTGTGTGTATTGTGTCCAACACCTGATGATGTACCCTACCTCTCCGCCTTTCTGGAGGCCCTACTATCTCCTCTGTGAACACCTCTTTGAATCTCGTGTTGAGCTCCTCACACACTTCGCGGTCATTTCTTGTGACCTCCCCTCCTTCCTTCCTCAGCCTGATCACCTGGTCCTTGACTGTTGTTCTATTGATGTGGCTGTACAACAGCTTTGGGTCAGATTTGGCTTTCGCTGCTATGACATTCTCGTATTGTCTTTGGGCCTCCCTTCTTACCTGTGCATATTCATTTCTGGCTCTACAACTGCTCTCCTTATTCTCCTGGGTCCTTTGCCTTCTATACTTCTTCCATTCCCCGGCACACTTGGTTTTGGCTTCCCTGCACCTTTGGGTGAGATTTTCCAGTACCACCTCCATCATCTTAGCCCTCTACGTTTCTTGGCCCCCATGTGGCTCTAAGTTCTCCAAATCGATTTCCTTATGGTTGAAGCCACCCATGATCAGTAGCTTCGCCCTGCTTGCATGAGCCCTTCTGGCCACTTCGGCCAGTGTGTCAACCATCGCTCTATTACTTTCGTCATACTCTTGTTTTGGCCTCCTGCTGTTCTGGGGTGGGTTATACATCACTGCAATTATCACCTTTGGACCTCCAGACTGAAGCGTTCCTATTATATAATCTCCTGCTTCTCCTCTGTCTCCTCTCTCCAGCTCATCAAAATCCCATCGGTTTTTGATCAGCAGTGCCACTCCTCCACCCTTTCTGTTCCCTCTGTCTTTCCTCAGGATCCGATATCCCGTTGGAAAGATGGCATCTGTTATCATCCCTGTGAGCTTTGTTTCAGTGAGGGCTATGATGTCCGGTGATGCCTCTGACTCTTTCATGCCACTCCTCTCACTTATTCGTTATTCCATCTGCGTTGGTGTACCATACATTCAGTTTCCTCTCCAACACTGTGTTTTGGGGGGTCTGTGGGGGTGGGGGCCCTGTCCGGTGTGCTGCGAGATTCTACAGCATAGTGAGGGGTGGGGGATGTAAGTATGGATTGTGGCCTGTGTTGGGATAGCATGTTTGGTTTTGGGGTTCTGGGGATGGGTCTGTGTGTACTCACTCTTGTTGCTCTTCCCTGTTCTGGTTGATCTCTGCTGATTCTGTCTGTGTCTCTCTTCCTAGCTCCTTTCGCTTTTGCCTCCACTCCCTCAGCTGCTGTCATTCTGTTTTTGTTCTGTCCCGGTCTAGGAACACCCTCCTGTATGTTAACGATTATTTCAGCCGTGCTTTCTCTTGCAGAATCTTGTTTCGCACTGTTTCTGTCTTGAAGATCAGCTTGATTGGACGTTTTCTTCCCTTCACGTACCCCCCTATTCTCTGAAAATTTACTATCTCAGACATGTCCTCTTCACCTATTTCTCTAATGACGTTCTCAATCTCCTGTCTTTCCTCCTGCCGTCTTTCATTGTGTGTCCTTAATTCGCTCTCCTGAAGCCCGTGAATAAACACTGACTTCTCCCTCCGTCTCTCCCCAATGTTTTCCTGTAGCTCTTGGCAGCCTGGTTGTGCCTCTCCTACCACCACACCGGCTCCCAGCTGCTCTCCCCCTTCATTCCTCAGCCCTTCTTGGACTGATAGGGCCTTAGTATAGTTTATGTTTCGTTCCTTCCCGTTGGGTTCCTTGTTCGATGAGGGTGTACCAGCTTCAGATGCTATGTCCCCTCTGGTCAATACCCCTGTAACTCACTTCAGCCTATTTACCTCACATTCTAGGGCCCTTATCCTGGCTACTGCAGCTTCGACTTGTGACTCCCATTTCTTCTTCTCCTTCTCCAACCTCCCTTCCAATTTCACACAAAGCTCTGCCTCCATCCTTTTTTCCATTTTTGCAGAGACCTCACCTAGTTTATTCTCCCACTCTTGTTCCATCCTTTTGCATTGCTCCTTCATCCATTCTTCGCTACCAGAGCCATTCTCCTATGATCCCCTGGGCCTTCGAGTTCCCCTCTGAGACACCATTGTTAGATGTAGTTGTGTGAGTGTTTGGGGAAATGTAGGGTTTAAGGGGGAGAGGGACAGCGAGAGTGATGGAAGGGTGGAGAAAGAGGGGAAAGGGGGCTAGAGGTAAAAGGGGTGGAAGGGAAGGAGGAAAAGAAAGAGGGGAAAGAGGGAGGGAGGGAGGGAGAGGGAGAGAAAGGGGAGAGGAGAAGGAGCAAACGAGAGAAGGGAGAGGAGGGGGAGAGAAAGAGATGGAGAGAGATATTCTGGTGGTGTTGGAGTGGGTGGGTTGTAAGGGGGAGAGGGAGGGGCCAGGGAGAGTGATGGAGGGAGGCCAGGGAGAGGGATGGGAGGGTGGAGAAAGAGTGGGAAGGGGCTAGAGGGAAAAGGGGTGAAGGGGGAAGGAAAAGAGTGGGAAATGGACAGGGAGAGGAAGAAAAAGGTAGAGGGGAAAAGCGAGAGGCTCTCCTCTCTCTATATGGAGGGAGAAAGAGAGTGAGAGGGAGGGAGTTAGGGAGAGAGAGGGTGGGAGATAGGGGAGAGAGAAAGTGTGGGGAGGGTGTGGGTGGGTGGGGGTGTTGTAAGGGGAAAGGGAGGGAGGGGGCAAGAGAGAGTGATGGAGGGGTGGAGAGTGGGAAGGGGGCTAGAGGGAACGGGGAGGAAGGAAAATATAGAAGAAGGTAGAGGGAAGAGAGATGACGAGAGAGGAGAGGGTGTAGGGAGGGTGTGGGTGGGAGAGCGGAAATGCCAATGAGGGGAGAATGGGGGGGAGGAGGGAGAGGGGTGGGGGAGTCCTAACGGTCAATGGCTGTGTGAATTAGTGCCCTTGACTGTTAGTTGTATGTGTGTGAGTGTTTATGAGTCCTTATGTATCCTTACGTCCTTATGTACCCACGTATGTACTACCTATGTACAGTGGACCCCCGAGTTTCGTAAACCCCGGAAATCGTACATTTATGTAAGTATAATATTGTAAGTGCTTGTGGAAAAGTATTTTTGGGGGTCTGAAATAGACTAACCTACGTGACATTTTTCCTTAAGGGAGTAAATTCGTTCGGTAATGGCACTTGAGCAGACTTCAGGAGTGAAGTTTTTACGAAACTCGGGGGTCCACTGTACTGCATATGTACTCAATCCCTTGGTTTCCCTGTCTCTGTCTTTGTGTGCTTAAAATTACTATCAGATGAATAGTCCTACTACGTGCCACACACGCATATATCACTAATACTTCTAAGTCTACTTACGGCTACAAGTGCCTGAAAGAAAAACACTTGTGTGTGTGTGTGTGTGTACACTAGTGTTCCTGGATGCCCACACTAGGTAACTGTCAAACTCCTTAATGCACCTACACCTCAGTAAATGCTATTACATCTAGTAAATGCTGTTTACTCTATTCCTGATAGCTCAGGGAGTGACCCTTAGGTTCCAGCTTGCAGAGACTGGCACTGTTGACCCCATGCAACACAACTAGATGAATATTACTTGCGGCTGGCAGTGAAGTGGCGCTGAAGACGATCTCGCCACTCCCTGCAGAGAATGTTGTACTCCGTCTATGTTATTCTGATCACTTTGCTCCTATGATCAGTTACACTGATCTTATGTATGTACAGTCGTACCTCGAGTTACGATGGTCCCCAAAATCGCCCTTTTATGTAAGTTTATTTTTTTAAATGATTTTGTAGGTATATTTTTGGGGGTGTAAAAGGACTAGTCTATTTTACATTATTCCTTATGGGGATAAATTCGTTTGGTAATGGCACTTGAACAGCATTCTCGAACGAAAAAATATCGTAACTCGAGGTACCACTGTATATGTATATACAGTGGACCCTCGGTTTTCGTTCACCTAAAAACTTGAACAATTATGTAAGTGTATTTTCATAAGTGCTTTTGTAAGTGTATTTTTGGGGGGTCTGAAATGACTAATTTAATTTACATTTGTTCTTATGGGAACAAATTCGTTCGGTAACGGCACTCAAACAGCATTCTGGAAAGAATTTTCGATGAAAACCGAGGGTCCACTGTATATAATCTCCACGCACCCCTCAAGTGTTTACATTTAACTGGTACTTCCCTTCTTTTCTTACTTAAGACACAGCCTGACTATACCTTTGATATACCTTTGAAGAGTTTCGAGAGTATCTACTCTCTGAGCCCATCCATGGGCCAGGCTCGTCTGGTGCTTGCCTGGTCAACCAGGCTGTTGCTGCTGGAGGCCCGCTGCCCCACATATCCATCACAGCCTGGTTGATCTGGCACCTGGTGAAGATATTTGTCCAGTTTCCTCTTGAAGGCTTCTACACTGGTTCCAGCCGTGTTTCGGATATCTTCTGGTAAGATGTTGAATAGTCTGGGACCCCGGATGTTAATACAGTGCTCTCGTATTGTCCCCACCGCACCCCTGCTCCTCACTGGGTTTATTTTACACTTTCTCCCATATCTCTCACTCCAGTATGTTGTTATGGCAGTGTGCAGATTTGGGACCAGGCCCTCAAGTACTTTCCATGTATATATTATCATGTATCTCTCTCTCCTCCGCTCCAATGAGTACATGTTCAAGACTTGAAGGCGTTGACTATGGCAGTAGATACTTCCTGGAGGCCTACTGCCAACCTTCACTGCTTTTATTTTTCTATTTTCTTCCTATTGTTTATTATGTTATGTCACTTGTTACCTCACAGTTCACTCACTAACCAACGTGACTTTCCCTTAAATTCTGACTTTGGGTTTACTTGTCCTTGTCGGTTGACTATTTGAAGCTCTCTGGCAGAAGTGCCTTGTAGGCCACTAACTGGCTTTGGCACTTTCAAATTTTCTGAGATCTGAGTCTTCCCCTCGCCTATTTCACTTTTTAAGACCTCATGTCACTTGTTTGGTAGTTCACTGACCCACACACTATCATTGGCTTCTGCTAAGAGCTAAAACACGCCCTAAAAACACTAAAATTCTGGGAGCCTTGTTCCCCTGCACTTTGACTGCGCTCGTGTATGTGTGTGTGTTCACGTGCGTTTATATGTGTGTGCTCGTGTATGTGCTTGTACTTGTGTGTGTGTGTGTGTGTGTGTGTGTGTGTGTGTGTGTGTGTGTGTGTGTGTGTTGTACTCACCTAATTGTACTCACCTAATTGTACTCACCTAATTGTGGTTGCAGGGGTCGAGACTCAGCTCCTGGCCTTGCCTCTTCGCTGTCCGCTACTGGGTCTCTGCTCCATGAGCTTTATCATACCTTGTCTTAAAACTATGTATAGTTCCTGCCTCCACTATATCTTTCTCTAGACTATTCCACTTCCTGACTACTCTGTGGCTGAAGAAATGCTTCCTAACATCCCTTTGACTCATCTGAGTCTTCAGCTTCCAGTTGTGTCCCCTTGTTTCTGTGTTCCCTCTCTGGAACATCCTGTCACTGTCTACCTTGTCGATTCCCCGCAGTATTTTGTATGTTGTTATCATGTCTCCTCTGACCCTTCTTTCCTCCAGTGTTGTTAGTCCTATTTCCCTCAACCTTTCTTCATAGGACAGACCCCTGAGTTGTGGAACTAACCTTGTCGCAAACCTTTGCACTTTCTCTAGTTTCTTTACGTGCTTGACCAGGTGTGGGTTCCAGACTGGTGCTGCATATTCTAGTATGGGCCTGACATACACGATGTACAGTGTCTTGAACGATTCCTTGTTAAGGTAACGGAACGCTAATCTTAGGTTTGCCAGTCGCCCATATGCTGCCGCAGTTATCTGGTTGATGTGTGCCTCCGGAGACGTGCTTGGCGTTATACTCACCCCAAGGTCTTTCTCCTTTGCCGAGGTTTGTAGCCTTTGTCCGCCTAGCCTGTACTCTGTCAGCGGTCTTCTTTGCCCTTCTCCGATCTTCATGACTTTGCATTTGGTGGGATTGAATTCGAGAAGCCAGTTGCTAGACCAGATGTCAAGCTTGTCCAGGTCTGTTTGAAGTCCTGCTTGGTCCTCTTCCGATGTGATTCTCCTCATTAATTTCACATCATCTGCGAACAGAGACACTTCTGAGTCTATCCCGTCCGTGTGTGTGTGTGTGTGTGTGTGTGTGTGTGTGCTCGTGTGTGTGTAACCCAATTTATATTTGCACTAATAACTCATTACAGTTGTGACCAGGTGTGCATGCGTGAATTCCTCATTATTTTGTAATTTGTTCATGATTATAACCATGTATGACATGTGGATGATTCATTACCTTTGTAACTTGGTCATGATTGTGACCAGATCTACCTGGGGTTCATTACCTTTGTACCCTGTTCAGCTATCAAAACTTTGGGCCCAGTCCCTGGACCCATTATGTACTTCTGTAATCCTTTGACTACCACCCAGAGGATGGGTATGGGGTGCATAATAAAGATATTAAACTAAAACTAACTACTGTAGTACTTTCATTTAATTTGTACCTGTTATTTTAATATTGATGATTATTAGTAAAAATAATACATAACTGACAATAACACATTATTTTTAAGATAGAAAAATATGTACATTTTATGAAAAGGATAATCAATTAGCAGTGATTCAGGAATATGTGGACACCTTACCATGGTTACTTTTATCAAATGGTATATACAGTGGTACCTCAGTTAACAATGGTCCCCATTCTCGCCTTATGGCGTTCCACTAATACGGACATTTCAAATTATGACCCAAACCCACTATACGGCACCCTCCACCTGACATTCTAATACAGTTACCACGCACCACCCAGTTTGTTTACATTCTCCGTGAGCTCAGCGTCTCTCCATAATGTCCGGAAACTTTCCAGAATTTCAAGTGTTTTAAAGTTATTTCATATTTTAAATATGCAGTGGAACCCTGAGTTTTGGCCACCCTGAGTATCGGCCGCTTCGAGTTTCGGTCGCTTTTTTCGGCCTAATTTTGTCCCGAGTTTCGGCCGTTGCCCCGTGTTTCGGCCGGTGTTCCAGACCTGTCTGCCTCCCTGTGCACGCGTCGTGAGCCAGTCTAGCTTTGTTTATCCTTCAGTGAACATTACCATGCATGCTCATCCAAACATTTCACAATAAATTCATTGTGTTTAGTGCTTGTTTATTGATTGTGACTGTGAAATAAGCCACCATGGGCCCAAAGAAACTTCATAGTGGCAGCCCTTTGGTAAAGAAAGTGACAAACACGATAGAATTGAAGAAAGAAATTGTAGCAAAGTACCAAAGTGGATGAGGAAGAGAGAGGGGAGAATGTGCCTTCTTCAGTGATTCAGTGATTCTACGATATGCACGATACTAAAGCAGCACGAGTCGATAAAGGCTATAGCACCAGCCAGCAATAAAGTGTAGCATTAACAGTGTAGCAAGTAAGTTAAGCAATTAATCGATAGGAAAAGGACAGAACGAAACTGACTCCTCCAATGTTGTTGGAGTTATATAGGGCGACTGACAACACCTCCATCTCTGGCAGCCATCAATATGTAAGGCTTATCTTTCAGTGGCCCTTATACACCCAACAACAAACACAGCAACACTGTCGGTTAGGGAGAAAGACATATGACATATTTTATTCATTCTAGAGTATATATCACGTTTCTATGTTATTAATATTGTTTATTATGTCATATTAGATGAACTGCACTAGATAAATAAGCCATAGAGTTGATATTAGTGTCATATCGAAGGACTATCTTGTCCTGCCTCCAAACAAATTCTCCTGCCTCTCTCATATGCCAAAAAGAGTCTTCAATAAAGGCAAAACTGATTTAAATGTTCATTTATCCATTAAAATTAGTGCTTTATATTTATTTTTCATTGTTTTCTGTATGTAAAACTATAATATTTATTCTTTAAAAATATGAATTTTTTGTGAATATTTTTGGGTGGAACGGATTAATTGTAATAATAATAATAATAATAGTTTATTTGGACATGATACAAAGAATTACATTTGGTTATTGAGATTACATGAGGTGTACATGCCTAAAGCCCCTAATATGCAGGCCATTTTGGGCAGACTTAAAATTAACTTAAAACTAAATTGTAAGAATTTTTGTAGATAGTTTACAATGAGTATAGGTGAGTATTTAAGCTATGAAATTTGAACATAGTTTAGACATGACATTTTTTTAAACATAGTTTTGTACTTTTGTCTTCATTATAAAATTAATTAAATCAGATTAAACAAATTAAAGCAATACTAATAATAAAATAATAAAAAGTTATGGTTGATAATTTATAAAATAAGTAAAGTTGCATATCTAAGTTATAAAGTTTGAATATAAGTTGAACATATCAATTAATTGTAGCAATTTATTGTAGTAATGCAACTAATTGAGTGAGATAACAATTTAAAACAATTAATTGGATTGCAGTTAGTTTACGTGGTCATTATAATTGTATTTACATTATTTCTTATGGGAAATACTGCTTCGACTTTCGGCTGCTTTGAGTTTAGGCCTAGCTCCTGTAACAGATTATGGCCGAAACTCGGGGTTCCACTGTACTCTGATAATTATACTTATGTGTACTTGTACCTAAATAAACTTCCACACTGTGCTGGCATGCAGGTACACATTAACCCTTTCAGGGTTTTTGACATACTGTACTAATACGTCTTACGCGCCAAGGTGTTTGACGTACTAGTACGCATAAATTCTAGTGGCTTCAAATCGAGCGGGAAAACACTGGTAGGCCTAGATGTGAGAGAATGGGTCTGCGTGGTCAGTGTGCACAGTAGGAAAAAAATCGAGCACCCAGTGGTGCATTGTGGGAACACCATATCAGTCCACCTTGTCCACCATGCCTCACAGCAAGAAACACCTTACTCCTTGGCGAATTGGGACACTTTTGTTCCCCAGGGACAGTTCTAATAGTGATGGGAGTGTCAGTGAAGGTGACTTTCAAGGTTTTGGGTTGGTTGTAACCGAAAGTAATGACCATACTACCGGTAATAGTGAGGAAACCCCAGACGACCCACAACCTTCCACTTCCGGAGCTGTGGCGTCTTGTTCACATTCAGTTGTATCAGAATGAAGGAGGAAACTGTTATTTACTCATATCCAGGACTCAGATGTGAGCAATGGTGATGATAGTGATAGTGATTATGAAGTCCAAGCTCTTCAAAACAGTTCCAGTAGCGAGAGTAAAGTGGAATATTCGCCAGTGAAGCGTCAGTATATACAACGGAATATGCGCTCTGGTAGTGTGCCATATGCAGTTTCAAGGGTAAGGAGTACATCTAGGAGTACATCCAATGGCCATACAACAGGAACAGATAGTGAAAATGAAGATAATAGTGTTGCAATTGGGATGAAAAATCTGGTGGTAGTGATGCCAGACGTGAGGCACCAGCAGTGAGCCATGCTGCCACCGACGCCGCTGACTCACCCGACCTACAACAAAGGCTACCCTCACCCAAACCAACCTCCACAACTACAACCACTACAACCACCTGCCAATATCCACCAGCAGACCGCAAATGGGATTGGCAGGAAGCTGATAATTTTGTTCCCAATCCCCATCAGTTTGATGAAAGTCAAAGTGGAATACGCCCATCTTGTAAACTTGGAAACAATGCCACTGAACTGGAAGGCTTTGACTTATTCTTTGATGAACCCCTGATGGATATTATTGTCAGAGAAAGCAATAGATACTACGAGTACACCAAGGCAAACACAATACATACTTTCACCAAAATGACATCTGCACCAGTGGAAAGAAACATCTGTGGCTGAGATGTATCTTTTCTTTGCCACAATAATGCTTATGCCACATGTGTATAAGCACAATGTCAAATCATACTGGTCAACAGACCACCTGATTGTAACCGAAGGTTTCAGTGATATTATACCAGTGAATCGATTTGTGCTATTACGTATGCTACACTTATCAGACAAAACAAGGCCTGACAGAAACGACAGGTTATATAAGATTAGGAATGTGTTTATGTATCTGAAACAGAAATTCAATATGTATTTTTATCCCTTCAGGAAGCTTGTTATTGATGAGTCTTTGATTTTATTCAAAGGTAGATTGTCGTTCAAGCAGTATATACCAAGCAAGAGGAAATGTTTTGGTATAAAAATGTTTGTGTTTTGTGATTGCTACAGTGATCTTGTATTGGATATTATTGTGTACACTGGAAGTAATACATTACAAGATGCAGTGGAACCCGGTTAACGAACACCCCGGAAATCGTGCAATTATGTAAGTATAATATTGTAAGTGCTTGTGGAAGTGTATTTTTGAGGGTCTGAAATAGACTAACCTAACTGACATTTTTCTTAAGGAAGTAAATTCGTTCAGTAATGGCACTTGAGCAGGCTTCTTCAATTAATTTTTTTCGTTACCGGGGTTCCACTGTACCAGGATATTATTGGGTATCTCTGGTGATGTGGTTAGAACAATGATGGAACCATATCTTGGTAAGGGGCAGATATTATATACAGTGGTCCCTCGACAAACGTAATTAATCCGTTCCAGGAGCTATTTCTCAACTCGAAACTTTCGTAATTCAAAACCTTATTTCCCAAAAGAAATAATGTAAATACAATTAATCCGTTCCAACCAAAAATATTCACAAAAAATATAATATAAATAACATTTACTTACCTTTATTTAAAGAGAGTTGCAGGCATCTGGAAGATAGGGAGGATGACAGGGGCAGGGTGTTAGTGGTTGGAAGGGGAATCCCCCTCCAAAAGGACTTCAGGTAACAAGTCCCTCTCTGGGGTTACTTCCCTTCTTGGTCTTTTAATCCCACTAGAACAAGCTTGAGAGTCACTGGATCCCTGCCTTGTGAAATAACTGTCCACAGTCCTCTGTTTCTGGCGACTCTTTAATACTTTTCTGAAGTACAACATGGCTCTGTCACTGAAGTGGTTGCACAGATGGGTCATTTCAGCTTGCTCAGGGTGGTGTTTTTCAACAAATGTCTGCAACTCATTCCACTTTGTACACATCTCCTTAAGCACTGAAGATGGCACCTCCTTCTCTCTTCCTCCTCCTGTGAAGCAATAAACTCAGCTGTGGTCTGTTGCTGTTCCAGATGAAGCTCTTGCAGCTCTTCAGTTGTTAGCTCTACCCTGTGCTCCTCCACCAACTCTTCCACATCCTCACCACTCACCTCCAACCCCAGGCTGTTCCCCAATGCCACAATATCTTCCACAACATGTTCCACAACAGGCACAGGGTCGTCAGGGTCAGGGTCAGCTTCAAATCCTTCAAAATCCCTCTTTTCAACACAATCCGGTCACAGTGGTCTCCAAGCAGAGTTCAAAGTCCTGGAAGTCACTCCCTCCCAAGCCTTACCTATAAGGCCTATGCAATGCATGATATTGAAGTGTTCTTTCCAGAACTCTCTTAGGGTCAATTCAGTGTCTGAGGTCACATCAAAGCACTTCTGAAACACTGCTTTGGTGTACAGTTTCTTGAAGTTTGCAATGACCTGCTGGTCCATGGGCTGGATGAGAGGAGTGGTGTTAGGAGGCAAGAACTTCACTCTGATGAAATTGAACTCCTCAGACAACAACTCTTCCAAGTTGTGAGGATGAGCAGGAGCATTGTCCAGTACCAGGAGGCACTTGAGTCCTAATTTCTTTTCCTTCAGGTATTTTTTTCACACTAGGGTCAAACACTCCAGTCAACCATTCCTTGAAAATGTCCGTAGTGACCCATGCTTTGGTGTTAGCCTTCCAATGCACACACAATTTATTCTTGTTAACACTGTGTTTCTTGAACACTCTGGGATTTTCAGAGTGATACACCAGTAAAGGCTTCACTTTAAAATCACCACTGGCATTGGCACACATCATGAGAGTTAGCCTGTCTTTCATAGGCTTGTGTCCTGGCTGTGCCTTTTCCTCCTGAGTAATGAAGGTCCTGTTGGACATTTTCTTCCAAAAAAGGCCTGTTTCATCACAATTAAACACTTGTTGGGGTTCAAATTTTTCATTGACTATGAACCCCATCTCTGCTGAACACTCGTTCCGGAGGACCAGAGGTGATAACCTCACACCACACTGTTTCCATAAAAGCTTGTACAAATACAAGTCTTGTTTCTCTCATTTCCCAAATTACTTAGTGAGCTCATTACTCCCGAATTTTTCAGTCTCACCAAAATGACTAAAAGGTTCTTGGTCTCAATAGGGGCAAAAACAACACCAACCATGCTAACTCCCGTCCTGTGGATGCTCTTGGCAGCTCCGACCCCCGAGGAGACAATTAAGCCAAACATCAGAGCTTCAAACGTATAGGGAGGCACTTACCAAGAACAAGTCCAAAATCACATTTTTTACTCTGCCCAATAATGGTGTCACCAATACCAATAGTAATGGGGAAGAGAGTTCCTTATACTCCGTAGTTGCTTGTCTATTAACTTCCATAATGAAGATCTAGTCGGTGTAGCTCCTAGGACAGGCCCCCACTTGTTACGATAAGGGCCTAGAGATGGCGTCCAAAGTCCAAGGATGAGAGAAGCGAAGAGTCTTGGAGAGACTGAAGGTATGCTCACCACACCAAGGGTGAGAGAGAACTGACCTGAGTAGAGCGCCAAGGTTTGACCTCTACTCGGTATAGAAGGGGGAGGGGACAAACGAGCTGCTCAGTACTTCACCCCTTACCTCTAAGTCTCCTACCTAAACACATACCTAACTAATATTGAGTCATATAATATTAAGAGAAAAACCTTGTTTTTTCATTAAACTATGAGAGGGCGTAACAGTTCTTAACACGAAAAATTTGTAATTCGAAACCTTATTTCCCATAAGAAATAATGTAAATACAATTAATCCGTTCCACCCAAAAATATTCACAAAAAATACATTTTAATTATACAGTAGACCCCTGAGTAACGAGCACCCCGGAAATCGTACAATTATGTAAGTATAATATTGTAAGTGCTTTTGTAAGTGTATTTTTGGGGGTCTGAAATGGACTAACCTACTTGACGACATTATTTCTTAAGGGAGTAAATTCGTTCAGTAATGGCACTTGAGCAGGCTTCTGGAATGAATTTTGCTCGTTACTCGGGGGTCCACTGTAGTTCTACATACACTAAACAACATTATTAAAACTATAAATACTACTACTAATACTAAATAATAAAAACAGATTAATAAATAGGGAGGACGACAGGGGGAGGGTGTTAAGTGTTTGGAGGGGAAACCCCTCCTTGCCTTCCTGCTACACTCCCTGCATGCCTGCTACACTCCCCCGCATGAATGCTACACTCCCTGCATGCCTGCTCACTTCCTGCATGCCTGCTACACTCCCTGCATGCCTGCTACACTCCCTGCATGAATGCTACACTCCCTGCATGAATGCTACACCCCCTGCATGCCTGCTACACTCCCTGCATGCCTGTTACACTCCCTGCATGCCTGCTACACTCCCTGCATGCCTGTTACACTCCCTGCATGAATGCTACACCCCCCTGCATGAATGCTACACCCCCTGCATGAATGCTACACTCCCTGCATGAATGCTACACTCCTGCATGCCTGCTACACTCCCTGCATGCCTGCACACTCCCTGCATGCCTGCTACATTTCCCTGCATGCCTGCTACACTCCCTGCATGCCTGCTACACTCCCTGCATGAATGCTACACTCCCTACATGCCTGCTACACTCCCTGCATCCCTGCACACTCCCTGCATGAATGCTACCACAGGGGTGCCACTGGGAAGTTTCTTTGGACCCATGGTGACTTATTTCACAGTGACAATCACTGAATCAACAATAAACACAACAAAAGTATTGTGAATGTTTGAAAGAGCACGCTGGGTAATGTTCTTCAATGGTAAATAACGCTAGACTGGCGTCCTGTGCAGGTGCGGGGAGGCGGACAGGTCTGGTACAGTACGCTACACTAGTAAATTAAAGCTAACGAGAAAAATATTTTGCAAAAAAGCTACGTTCCCATTTTTACTTTATATGGAGCTTATGTTAGCCGGGGTTCCACTGTATCCTGCACGCTCATCCAGACATTTCACACTTAATTATAATTGTTTGGAGTTTGTTCATTAAGTGCGAGGCAGTGGTGAGAGGCAGTGGTAGAGGCAGTGGTGGTAGAGGCAGTGGTGGTAGAGGCAGTGGTGGTAGAGGCAGTGGTGGTATAAGCAGTGGTGGTAGAGGTAGTAGTGGTAGAGGCAGTGGTGGTAGAGGCAGTGGTGGTAGAGGCAGTGGTAGAGGCAGTGGTAGAGGCAGTGGTGAGAGGGAGTGGTGAGAGGCAGTGGTGAGAGGCAGTGGTAGAGGCAGTGGTAGAGGCAGTGGTAGAGGCAGTGGTGAGAGGCAGTGGTGAGAGGCAGTGGTAGAGGCAATGGTGAGAGGCAGTGGTAGTAGAGGCTGTGGTGGTAGAGGCTGTGGTGGTAGAGGCTGTGGTGGTAGAGGCTGTGGTGGTAGAGGCTGTGGTGGTAGAGGCAGTGGTAGTAGAGGCAGTGGTGGTAGAGGCAGTAGTAGAGGCAGTGGTGGTAGATGCAGTGGTTGATGCAGTGGTTGAGGGAAATAGAGGCAGTGGGGGGTAGAGGCAGTGGTAGTAGAGGCAGGGTAGAGAGGCAGTGGGTAGAGGAGTGGTGGTAGAGGCAGTGGTAGAGGCAGTGGGGAGGGCAGTGGTGGTAGAGGCAGTGGTGGTAGAGGCAGGGGTTGAGGCAGTGGTGAGAAGCAGTGGTAGAGAGGCAGTGGTGTAGAGGCAGTGGTAGTAGAGGCAGTGGTGAGAGGCAGTGGTAGTAGAGGCGGGGGGAGAGGCAGTGGTGGTAGAGGCAGTGGTGGTAGAGGCAGTGGTGGAGAGGCAGTGGTGGTAGAGGCAGTGGTGGTAGAGGCAGTCTTAATGTAGAGTGCAGGTGAGTAAACAAGATTAAATTAAGGTTTGGGGGTTTTTAAAAAAAACCAGTTGTTGTTGCTGTTTCCAGCCTGGACAATTATGATTTTTGTTCACCCGGGAAACCGACTGGGAAATGTTAAGCAACATTACAAAAACCCCTTTTCTTATACTAACACATCTGAAGGAGGAAAGAATGGGAAGATTTTTTATAGTTTGGGCCAAGTATGCCCCCCACCACCATTTCCCCCAGCCACCACTTCGTAATGACATACATATTTTATTCACTCTAGAGTGTATATCAGGTTTTTATATTATTTAAATCCATTAACAAAAGGCACCAATATGAAAAAAAACAGAAGGGGTCAATAACCAGAGAACAATCCAAACGCTACTCATCAACCCTTTCCAGCCTGATAAGAAGGTCCAAAAAATTTTATTATGAGAACAGACCCAGAACAAAAAGGTGATATGAAAAAGACCTGGGAAAACCTTATCTAATTTTGGAAATAAAAGATATCAAAAAAAACACCATCAAATTATCAAAACAGATGAACCCCTACCCCACCTACTGAGACAGCAAACAGACTTAATGTTTTTTTTCCACCATAGGAAAAATCTAGCGGAAAAACCCCAAACCGAACACCCGTCCAACAGACTACCTCACAAACACCTACCCTAATACACTATTCCTAGCCCCACCAACCCAATTGAAGTCTCGCCATAATCAACACCCTTAAAAACAAGGCAAGAGACATAAACAGCTTTCCACCTTTATGCAAAAAAGCTTCACAGGTACTGTCACCAATTATAGCAACACTATTCAATAAATCCATTGAATCTTCTACCTACCCATCAATTCTCAAAATAGCTATGGTCAATCCGATCCCCAAAGGAGGTGATCAAACAGACTTGAATAATTATAGACCAATTTCTAATTTACCATTGCTTTCTAAAATCTTGAAAAATTAATTCATAGACAGATCTATTCCTACCTCGTCTACACAATGTACCTAACCCCTGTCAATTTGGATTCAGGACAAACAAAAGCACAAACAATGCTTTTTGCAATTTGGTTAATATAAAAGCACTTGAGAAAAAAAAAAAGCCCCATTGGGAATCTTCATTGATCAAAAGTTTTTGATACAGTCGACCATGATTTACTGCTCAAAAAAATTAACACTATGGTAAAAGGGGGGTCCCCATACACTACCAAAAGTCATACCTTAGCAACAGCCCCAATATTTTACAAAGGGAAAACTCTTCCACACAAAAAATTAAGTCCCTCAAGGAAGTATCCGGGGGCCCTCCTATTCCACATAAATGACCTCCCGAATGCATCACAACTACTCAAACCCATTTTTTTGCAGATGACACAACATATGTCTTCTCTCACCAAATCCAGTTATACTGGCCAACACTGTTAATGCCAAATTACAGAAAAAATCCCTGAATGACGACTAACAAGCACTCTTCCGACAAGACCTACAGTAGACCCATTTTCATGATAGTTACATTCCCGAAAAAAATGTTTAGATAATTTTGTGTTAAATAATTAAAAAATTATGGGAAAAAAAGGGGTTACGTTCCCGGAGTCCCCCAAAAAACCAAAAAAGTATTTTTAAACCAACAGATCTTACAAAAATAAAAGTGAATATAATTTAGTTCATTATCGTGATGTATTATGTTGTTTTTACTGCTTAAGACTACAAATGCGAAATAATAGTCTTTCTTCTTTCAACCGTGCGTTTCCCCCCGAAGGGGGGTGGCCCAAAAAAAAAAACGAATTTCTCCTTTACATTTAGTAATATATACAGGAGAAGGGTTACGCCCTTGCCCCGGCTTTTTAGCGCCCCACACGCATGCCAACGGAGGAAGAATTCTGTTCCATTTCCCCATGGAAAAAAATAATAGTATTTCCCTTTAAATTGTGGGTGCTTGTTTGTGGATGATTGTGAAGAGAGTGGGGGTTTATGCTGGGGCCCCTTTGGGCTGGGTGGATGGAAGAGGTTCTGATACTGAAGTCGATGGTTGTACTGAGTGTCAATTTTAAGTCATTGTAAGTCAGCCGTTTCCCCCAGCCTTAAGTAAAAGCTTCATAAGTCAGCGCCAGGTTGTTGCTTTAAGTGTCGCTTTCGTCAGTAATCATTCAGTCAGCCGTTTCAGTCAAAGCCAGCGCTTCATCAGTAAGCGCAAGCTTCGCAAAAGCAGTCAAGTCTGCGTCAGGTTAATCGTCAGTCACAGCGGGTGTCAGTCCGCGAAACAGCAAAAAGCAGTCAGCGCTTGCAGTAAGCGTCAGTTAGGCAGTTCGGGCGTTTCAGTCAGCAAGTCCAGCTGCAGCGTCGAGTCAGGCAGTCAAGTCAGCCAGTAAGTCAGGTCAAGTCATTCGTCAGTCAAGTCATTCAGCCGTCAGTCGCTTCAGTCAGCGCCAGTAAGGTAAACCAGTGCGTAAAGCTTCGACGCCAGTCAAGTCATTGTAAGCGTCAAGTCCAGCCGTAATAGCGCATTCAGTCAGTAAGTCAGCGCATTCAGTCAGAAGTCGTAAAGTCTTCCAAAAGCCGTAAGCATTCAGTCAGTAATCAGTCAAGCATTCAGCCATAAGTAAAGCTTCAGTCAGTAAGTCAGCGCTTGGTCAATGTCAGCCAAGTCGTCAGCGTCAATTTAAATTTGACGTAAGCCGTGAAGCAGTCAAGCAGTCGCAGCGTCAGCGAGGGTAAAGCATTCAGCAATCGTCTTCGCAAGCAGTCAGTAACTCAGCTCGCTTTCAGCAGTAAGTGGGCGTTTCAATATCAATATTAAGTCAGTAAGTCAGCGCTTCAGTAAGCGCTTCTGCAGCGCAACAGTCAGTCATAACCAGTCAAGTCGTCAAAGCGTCAGCGTTTGCAGTAAAGCTTCAGTAAGCCGCCCAGTAAGCGTTTTCATAAGCGCTTCAGTAAGCGCAAGAAACGTAGTCAGTGTCATTTGCTTCAGTCAGTGTCAGCGTTTCAGCGTAAGTCAGCGCTTATCGTGGAAAAAGGCTTACCCAGTGCCGTTTTCAGCGTGCCCCGTCGTTTTCAGTTAAGTCAGTGCATTCAGTTGCAGAAAGCTTCAGTCAGTAAGTCAGCCGTCATTCGCGTGTTTTAGTCAATAAGCAGCAAGTCGTCAGTCAGTCAAGAACAGCGTCAGCGTAAGAGTCAAGCGTAAATAAGTCAGGTCCCAAAGTCACTTTGCAAGTCATTCAGCTTCGTAGCGTGGCGGGTCAAGCTTCGCCCAGTCAGTAAGTCAGCCGTCTTGTTGTTTCAGTAAGCGCGAAACAGGGGGCGGGTATACAGCGCAAGCACAGTCAGTAAGTCAGCGTTTCCCGCAGTAAGCAGCCGTTTCAGTCTGCAGCAGCCGCACAAGCAGTCCCCCCGGGTAAAACACGAGAAAAGCCAGCGTCAGTCAGTGCGCGCGTGCGCTGTCAGTCAAGTCAGTCAGTCAAGCAGTCAGTCGTCACAAACTTATGTTTATTTTTTATGTGTAAAAAGTAACACTTCATTACTGCCACGGGTTATGTCTTTTATCAGTCAACCTGGTTAAACGATCTGTCTTTTTACGATTTTTTTTGGTTTAAACTATTTATGACTTAAAAATGATTGGGTTAAGGGTTTTGCTTCATTTAACGCTTCGTCCGACTGTCCGCTCCCCCAGCGCACGCCAGGGACCCCTGGTGCTATTGTTTAAAAGTGGCGCCCACCCCCCCACCCCACGCATTCATCCCAGTATTTGTCATTATTCCACTGTTTTTAGTGCTTGCATGCTAAATAAGCTACCATGGGTCCAAGGAAAACCCCTAGTGGTAAGCCGGGGGAAAAGGGAACAGAAATACGAAGAACTGAAGGGGAGATAATAAAAAAATTTGAAAGTGGAGTGCGTATCACTGAGCTGGGGTGTATGGTAAAAGCCTTTTCCCCATGCTACCTTTGGGGCCAAGAAAAAATACAAGTAAAATCGGGAAGCTGTTGTTGAAAAAGGTTCATCTGTGATCACAAAACAGAATAAAAGTGCTGGAAGATGGGAAAGGTTGTTGTTGGTGTGTATAAAGAAAACAGTTAGCAGAATAGTGTTTGGAGGCAAAATATGAAAAAAAGCAACGTTGCATGATGATTTTTAAAAAAAATGCCGAAGGGGTGGCGAATTTAAAGCCAGCAGAGGCTGGTTTCACAAATTTAAGAATCAAGGGCATCATAGTGTTGTGAGGCATGGTGAGGCGCCCACAAAATTGCAGCTAAAAATTGCCTGTTCCCAGGAGTACAGAGGCTGAACAATTCCTCCCCCCGTTTTTGGGGGTGGGCCTGTTTTGGAAGAAAATGCCCAACAGGACCTTCATTACTCGGGAAAAAAAGGACACCCGGACATAAGCCTATGAAAGACAGGCTAACTTTGATGCTTTTTGCTAATCAGTGGTGATTGCAAGTGAAGCCTTTACTGGTGTTTTTTTTGAAAATCCCGAGTGTTTGGCAGATGCGGTGTCCCAAGCTAATTGTGGGGATGTGGGGTTTTCCCGGCATGGGTCAAAAAGGACTTTTTTGGGGGTGGTTCAATGGCATTTTTGGGCCCCCAGGAAGAAATATCTATTGGACAAAAACCACTTATGCCCCCTGATAATGGACAATCTTTGTCATCCTCCCAAAATTGGTAAAAAAATTTTGGGGGGGTTTAAATTCATCAAAGTAAATTCTTGCCCCCCAAAACCCCCTCCCTCCAGCCCCTGGACCAGCGGTCATTAAACTTTAAAAAAATCTAAACCAAAACAATGTTTCAAAAGTGCTTTGATGTGACCCAACATGAATATAACCTAAGAGACTTTTTGGAAAAAACCCTTTCCATATGCTGCATTTGTAAACCTTATAGGTAAAGGGTTGGGAGGGGTGACTCCCGGACTTGAACTCTGCCGGAAAAGGGAGACTGTGTCCTAGAAGGGGTTTTGAAAGGGTTTTGGGGGGTAAGCCTCAGAACCCCGAGCCTGAGTGTTGTGGAAGAAATTGTGGAATTGGGGAAGTCTATGGGGTTAGAGGTAGTGGTGAGGGTGTGAACAGTTGGTGGAGGAGCAAAAAGGGAAAAGCTAACCACTGAAGATCTGCAAAATTCAAAAGAACTGGGAAAAAGAGACCAGAGGTCAGGACAATGGTTCAGGGGGGGGAGGGGGAACCCGAGATGGAAGAAGGTGCCTTTTTCAAGGATTAGGGGGAAACTGTAAATGGAGTGATGTGCAAGGGTTTATGGATGAATATCACCCCAACCATGCTGTTTACGTGTGGCAACCCGCTGACACAGTGGTGTGTCATTTCAGGATGTGTTAAAGAATTTAACGAGCTCCTGGACAGATTTATTGTTAGAAAGAGGTCAGGGCCAAGCTGGTCCTGTGGCATTCAAAAAAAAATCAGAAAAAAATTGGTACCCGCAGTGTTAATGGAAGGGGGTTTTACCCCCCTTCACCCCTCCTCCCTCCTCCCCCATCAACAACTCTTCAATAAATGGTGACATGTTATTTAAAAATTTAATTTTTATTTATTGTTCATTAAATTTGTATTATTTAATGTCAAAAAATTCTAAAATATTTTATTTAAACTTTTGGGGGTTTGGACGGTTAATTTTTTTTTCCATTATTTCTTATGGGGAAAATTTATTCGGTTAGTTTTTTTGGGTTTAAAAAAAATTTCCCCAACGGTTAATATCATTAACCGGGATGATATTAACCTTTTTTTCGTTAATTCTAAGACTTTTATACATTTTCTTTACACTTTGAGCAACCTGGAGTTTTTGGGAGATACAAGATATAAATTTTAAAAATCAAAACAACACTTTCTCAGAGGACTTTTTTTTTTTTTTGGGGGTATGAAAAATCGAATGCTGGGATGGGGGGTCCAGGGGGGGTGGGGGGGGTGGCGTGGTGCCCCCGCTGACCAACAAAAAACAAGGCTGCTTGTGGAAATGTTATTTTTTTCCTTCCCCCAAACTGTAAGAAAATTCAGGTATCACAAACAGTTCAAGATTTCATACAGCAGAATTGGAGAGAACCTGGGAAACCCCTTAACCCTTTTTTTTATCCAGGCTCTACAATGCTGCTATGTATGATAATGTATGTAACTTCTCACCCAATTTTGGTTCAGGGTTGAGACTCAGCTCCTCCCCTGTATCTGAATAAAATTCAGCTTGGGAAGGAAAAAAAATTCCTTTTCCCTCAAAGCATGAGGATTCTTGGCAGTAAATAACCATGGGGTTACACTTGAAATCACCTGATGCATTAGGAAAGGGAAGCATCCTTTTCGTCTTTAAGCCCGGACTTTTTTTTCTTGCTGATATAATTATTTCTTTCTTCCAAAAAAAAATTTCCCGTCAGCATTAAACACTTATTGGCTATAGCCACCCTTTGTAGGGCCCCCGATCAATGGTTTAAACCGCAGGCGACCGCCGCTCAAAATTTTTTTTCCTGCCCATGGAATATCATCTTTTGCGGGAAATGATAATGTTCAAATCTTTGTGCAATACCCTAAGTGCAACATAATCTCTAAAAGACGTTCTACTGTACTTCATACAGTTTTGGGGAAAAAAAGCCACAAATGTTCCCTTAACATACGCCAATGTTTCACCCTAAAAAAAACTACAGGGAAAAATTTCCCAGGGGTCCCCCCTTTTACAGTAGCCTCAAATTCCAAACACCAAAAATTTCCCAAAAAAATCTCAAAGACAGTAGGCATACTATCAAGATCGATTATAAATCAGCTTCCTTACATATCTTTTTCCCCCCCCTTCTCCCGGGAATCGGGCAGGGGGATCCCATTAAATCATTAAAACCCCAAACCAAAAGGGCTGGTCAGAATGAAAACAAATTCCCCTCTGACATACCCCCCAAATATTCAAAAATCAAAAAATCCCTAAAAAACATTATTTTCTTTCCACTACATATATCTACCCCAAATTTAAAACCCCTCTAAAATTCTCCTCACCAACTTTAATAGGACCCATGACCAAAACACAAGACACAGATCACTTTTTGATATCCCAGTTCATATCAACCTATGTAAAAATTCTATGCACATAAAGGCCCCAGAATCTAATTCATTACCAGTAAATATTAAAGATAACCTTGTCTGAAAATCAATTTAAGACTCTACTCAAAAACCACCTACTCACCCAAACTAAATAATCATACTGTAAACTACTTTCAAAAATGTCAATATTACTTTCCTATAAGATAATTTCAATTTTTAATAATATGTTACTATTTATTTACCCCCTACTCACCCAAAACTAAATACTATAAGTTACTTTCAAAATGCCCCAATGTTACTTTCCTTAAGATAATCTCAATTTTATATTACCATTCTCCTAAACACTTGTTACAATTTAATATCATCATATTATAATTTTACCTATAATATCATCATATTGTAATTTGAAACAAATTTTAACTAGAATAAACTCAATAAATTCACTAATATTATGTACATAGTCTATAAGTCACTAGATTAAGCTGCCCCTAATGCCGGCATGTCAGTGGCTCTCCTTGCACTCAGTTTATATTGTAACTACCAATACCTATGTAAATCTGCAATGAAATAAAATTTACTTTACTTACTTACTTACTTATATTGTTTATTATGTCATATTAGATGAATTGTGATAGATAAATAAGCTGTCGAGTTGATAATAGCTTCATAGTGAAATACTATTTTGTCATGCCTCTGACAGCAGGAGCAGAATTAATTTTATTTCCATTATTTCTTATGGGAAATATTAAATCGCCTTCGAACATTTTGTGTTAAGAACAAGCTCCTGGGAAAGGATTATATTCGAATAGCGAGGTCCACTGTATATATTATGCATTATATTGGTGTCACAGGCCACAAAAGTTACTTGAAAAATTAAATATTAAAAATATAAGAAAAAATAGAATAAAAGTATAAATATTACGGGTGAGCGGCAGTCGCTGATGTTGCCGTCAGCAGTTCACTTTCTGTCTACTTCACGCTTCTATATCTCGGTAAGTACTGATCACCAATATTTTTCGACAATGAGAGCAGGTTTGTGTTCAGAGGTCTCGACAGTGAAAGGGGTTTAAATTTAAAGGGAAGTAATGAGTGTACTCTATTGCGTTTTATCGCTCTAGGCACGTTAAATGTATATTATGTATGGGTGGAGGGCCTACCTACCACACCTGACCTCTTACAATAAACACTACTCACCCCTCACCCTTCATTAATACTACAAATATTTTAAGGTAAGTAATGAGTGTAATGTGTGTGTATTTTACTTTCTATTGTTTTTAATGCACTAGTTCTATTGCTAACTTAATACTATATGTTAGTATAAGCTTGTTATCTGGCATTTATATCATTTATAAATGTAACAAAATGATGTTCTTTCCGACAATGTCTGCTTTCCAGTGGTAGCCTGGAACCTAACCTGCAATATTAGTGGAGCCCTACTGTATTAAATAAGAGAAACAATGATATAAATGAACATTGACAATTAGAACAGTTCTGAAACATTCACCACAAGCATTTATCACAACATTTATGAAGATGTTACTTTTCTACGTTGCTAAGTCACCAACGTCAGCAGCAAGTTATCCAGGCAGCAAGGTGGCTTGGTTAATAGTGTCCTCAGCTACATACTGAAGGACAAAGAACTGCTCTCAGGCACAGATGAAATGTTGTCACTGTTTCCTTTCACTACTGCCTGTGTTCACCTAGCAGTAAATTGGTACTTAGGTGTAAACTGACTCTAGTAGGTCCTATACTGGGGAGAGGGTTTTAAAGAACTACAATAGAAATGACTGACTGCTAAATAGTTGTCTTCAAGAGGAAGCTGGACAGATATCTAATCAGCCAAACTGTGGGTCATACATTCAGTTGCAAGTTGTTGGCAGTAACAACCTGGTTGATAAGACCCTGATCCATTATGAGACCTAGTCATGGACTGGGCCACAGGGGCATTGACCCCAGAACACCCTCCAGGTATACTTTATTGGGTTTTCTAGGTTACTAAGCCTCCAGGTTAATAATTCCAACAATATATTATTGTTCATGTGGTAAGTCAATTAGGTCAGTGATGAGTTATCAGGCCACAAGGTCAGTCCCTTGGTGCAACATAAACAACAGTTTAACAAGATCATTTATGCTATGTTAGTAGATATTTTAACTAATGTTATATATGGAAGAACTCTTCTCTAGTAAGTTATGTTAGAATGTTATCAGATATTTTAACTAAAGTTATATATGGAAGATTCTCTCACCAATCAAAACGTTTGCTATTATAATACTCATGGTAGAGTACTACACCTGTATGGGTCAAACAATAATAATATTACAAGGAAATAAGTCACTTTGATTTTTTTGTTATCTTAAATAATTTACACAATGTTACTATGTATGATAATTGTAATTAACCGAACTTGTGTAACTGAACTTGTGTGTCACTGAACTTAAGTGTAACTGATCTTAAGTTTAACTGAACATCAATAAACTTGCTAAAGTTATAGAGGTCTTGGTAATATAGTGATCAGTTGCATCAGTATTATAATTATTTCCGCTGATTTATCACATTGTGGCAATAATAACAATATTTTAAGAGTGCTTACTTACCTCACAAATAAAGGTTGCAGAGGTAGTTACTCCAGAGCTTCAAATATTGACAATAATTAAGAAAAACTTCCTTTCTTTCTTACTTTCTTTGTTGGGTTTATCAGGGCCACTGACACCATGAGCCGTATCGAGCCCGACTTCTCGATGGTACGAGGAAGATTTGTTGCGTTATAATATAATAATAATATAATATCTTTATTTCTACAAGTACATGTACATGGTATACAGGCCTAGCTGACATCAGTGACATACTACTATATAGAAAGTCCCTTGTTATGCTGAGCATTTCGGGCAGATTAGGTCAGTGTCCTAGGATGCGACTCACACCAGTCGACTAACACCCAGGTACCCATTTTACTGATGGGGAACATAGACAACAGGTGTAAAGAAACACTCCCAATGTTTCTGCCCTGGCTGGGAATCGAACCCAGGCCCTCGCCGTGTGAAGCGAGAGCTTTAGCCACCAGACCACCAGAGCCCCATTATATACATATACATTATATACATATATATTATATACATATATATTTTATACATATATATTATATACATATATATTATAACATTATATACATATATATTATATACATATATATTATATACATATATATTATATACATATATATTTAGCTGCAAATAGATATAGAAACTTGAGGTTTCCAATTAGATCCGTGGACCCCTTTGTCAAGCCCCAGCAAAGCGATACCCCATCTGAGTTTAGTAACCGGCTTCCCATTAAAGACCGATAAAGAATTATCCGCGGAGCGAATAATGGAGCTGGCTAAAAGTAAGCCGACGAACAGGTGCCCCTCCTGTGTAGTGCCTGGCGGGCAAAATAGATGAGGACAAGCATCCCAGAGAGAACGGGGAAAAATTTGTCACTGATACTCAGGCAAGAAGAGAGAGACGTCCACACCCGACGAAGGCTGGTGCAGAAGTCCAAGAAAAGGAGCTCTGGTGGTCTGGTGGCTAAAGCTCTCGCTTCACACGGCGAGGGCCTGGGTTCGATTCCCAGCCAGGGCAGAAACATTGGGCGTGTTTCTTTACACCTGTTGTCTATGTTCCCCATCAGTAAAATGGGTACCTGGGTGTTAGTCGACTGGTGTGGGTCGCATCCTGGGACACTGACCTAATCTGCCCGAAATGCTCAGCATAACAAGGGACTTTCTATATAGTAGTATGTCACTGATGTCAGCTAGGACTGTATATCATGTACATGTACTTGTAGTAAATAAAGATATTATTATATTATTATTATTATAAAATCTTTTAATAAACTTTCTCTCTTTCTTTGTTGGGTTTATCGGGGCCACTGACAGCATAAGCCGTATCGAGCCCGGCTTCCCGATGGTCGGGGAAGATTTGTTGCCCAAAGCTGGGCAATGAAGAAAAGGAACAAAAGTTCCTTTGGAAATAGAGATAGAAACTTGAAAGTTTCCGATTAGGTCAGTGGAACCCTTGCCAAGCCCCAGCAAAGCGGGACCACACACCCCCACCTGAGTACAGTAACCGGTTTCCACCAAAGACCGTTAAATAATTATCCGCAGAGCGGAAAAATGGAGCTGGCTAAAAGTAAGACGATGAACAGGTGCCCCTCCTTTCTAAATGAGCATGATAATGTTCGTATTGTAGGCACTACAATATACTAGATCTGTGCCTTGGATTTAATACATCATATACGATGCATGACTCTGTCATAGTTGATGATCTTCTATCTGATCACTTCCCAAGACTCACAACTGTCAATCTTGATCATATCTCAAGCAACCAAGGAGCTAAATACAGAAGGAGGAAACTTATTCTCAACCCAGAACACAGAGAAAACTTTATTAACCACTTGGATCAATGGTATAAAGATTATGAGCCCACTGGCACACAAAATTCAATGATGATTTAGTTACCGCTATTGAGACTGTACTCACAGATCAAGTGGGCAGGAAAAGACAACATAAACCTTCCACTAGAAATGACAATAAAAACCAATGTAAATATTATAATGACCCACAGCTACGCAATCTAACACATGCAGCTAGGAGGATTGGTAAAGCTTACCGTGAGTGTAGAACCCCCAGACCTTCTCAGAACATTCCAAGCTGCACTAATAAATGCAAGAAATAGAAAGCAAGAACTTAGGCAACAGGAATGGGAACAATTCGTTAG
This sequence comes from Cherax destructor, assembly GCA_009830355.1. Taxonomy (NCBI): domain Eukaryota; kingdom Metazoa; phylum Arthropoda; class Malacostraca; order Decapoda; family Parastacidae; genus Cherax; species Cherax destructor. The sequence continues at coordinate 4,878 of WNWK01010239.1, read as the reverse complement.
TGGATTAAATAGGTCTACCCCTTTAAGTCTGGCATGGAAAGGTATAAATAAAATAACCAGGAAAAAGACTGGCAATGTTGCTCATCCCTTTCCACTTGAAAAAGCAAATGACCTCATAAATGACTGGTCCAAAATCTCCAGGCATGAAAACCTGCCATCTCATATTAGAGAAAACTTAGAGAGTGCTTCTGAAGAAATGTTGAAACTGATAATTTATGAGCCAAAATATTGATGAGAGTGATTGCCTCCTCACAGAGTATGAATTAGATAACGCATTAACTAAAGGTCGATCAACTGCTCTTGGAGAGGATGGTATAACCTATGATATTCTCAGAACTTTAAGGCATGTGCCTAATAATCCTTTGTTGGCACTGTATAATACCAGTTACATTGAGGAGTTCTTCCTACTTCCTGGACCAATAGTCTCATTGTGCCTATCCCTAAGCCCCAACAGCCTGATACATTTAGACCGATCTCCTTAACTAGCTGTCTTTGTAAAAATTTTGAAAGAATGATACTTAACAGACTGTACTATAGAATCAGACACCAACTCTCCCCTCCCTCTATGGGTTCATGAAAGGTAAGAGTGTGCAGAATTGTATCTCCACCTTTCTCACCTCACACCTCTACTAGTTTTACCACATTTCTTGATCTAAAATCTGCATTTGATATCCGAACAGAACTGTTATACTACATGAACTAGCCAAAACGAATATTGGTGGTAGCCTACTCTGCTGGATAATAGGATACCTGTCAAACAGAGTATCCTCTGTCCTCTACCAAGGCTTTAGAAGCGAGTCTATAGAAATGTCCCTAGGTACACCGCAGGGAGGAGTTCTCAGTCCCATGCTATTTAATATTCTGATTAATGCTCTCTAAATGCTCTACCTGCCTCGTCTAAACATATAGCTATAAGCTATGCTGATGACATCATGATCCATACAACAGGGCATAAAAGATGAGTACCGTTCTTAATGAAGTTCAAGCAATTTGTAATCGACTAGGCCTCGTAATATCTTCCTCTAAAACAAAGATATTAACAAGCAAACGACATCCCCACCCATCTATTTGCAGGGTGAAAATATTGCTACGTTAAAACCTACAGATATCTTGGTGTAGATGTACCCTTTAACAAATCCACTATACCACAACTAAATAAAAAATGCAAAGATAGACTAAATGCTCTTAAAGCTGTTGCTGGCTACAACCCCAACTATGGTGCTAATGTGAGAATCACTGAGAATGATGTACATAGCCTATATTAGGTCCTTAATTGATTATGCTGCTCCCATGTTGATATTAGCTCGAGAAAGTTCTCTCCGACCCTTGGAGTTAATGCAAAATGAAGCTCTCAGAATTATTCTTGGCTGTCCCAAATCTACAAAGGTTCTTAATATGAGGAAGGAGCTTGGTATTACTAGTATCAGTGATAGGATTGTTGAGATTAACACTGTACTTGGTATTAAAATGTTAAGAAATGAATCAGGCACTGTCACAATGAATCTTACTAAATGTCTAGAAGTAAATACTCACAGATCTAAATGGATTGTGAAAACATGCAATTACAATAAGTTTTACAACCTGCATGAATTGTATCACTGTAGGCAACAAGAGCATTTCACCCCTCCATGGAAGATGTCTTCATTTAATATCACATACCTGCAAGTCCCTCCCAAGAAGCTCATTGCTAGTAATCCCTTCCTTAAATCACTTGTTAAAGCAACTGCTCAAGAAGAAATTTCTCGCCTAGCTGGTAGTAATAAGTTATCTCAAGTTATATACACTGATGGATCTAAACAGGAGTCTTCTGGCAGGGCTGCATCTGCTCTGGTTGCCACCTCCTAGTTAAGAACAATAATAATTTTTTGAACTAGGCATAAGAATTAACAACTGGGCGTCTACACTGCAAACTGAATTGTTTGCAATCCTAATGCACTAAAGCTAACTTATGACACTGAGCTTGACTCTATCATCATTACTGATTCTATGTCATCATTGAAGGCTCTTGACTCATATAATGACTCTAACAGCATGCTCATTGGAGAAACCAGGTATAGATACTAAAAAATTCCGGGACAAAGGAATTAATGTACAATTGCTATGTATTCCATCCACATTGGATTACTCCTTCATGATAAAGTTGATATGTTAGCCAAGAAGAGCACCCATAAGGAGAATGTAGAATATAACTTTGGTATATCTGTGTCTAGCATTAGGAATAATATTAGGAGAGAAATAAATAATGAAAATGATAGCTATAGGAATGCAGTTAGAAGCCTGAGTAGATCTATAACCCACTATGATAACATGAACGTAGATAAGTATGTTTATGGAGCAACTTGCAATGTGAACAGACTGACTGATGTTGTAGTGGCCAGGCTTAGGCTTGGCTACAAGTACTTCTGGCAGTTTGGGAGATACACAGATGATGATCAAACTAAATGCAAATTATGTGATCAGGCATATGGTCACTGTCTTGAACACTATGTGCTGAATTGTCCACTTATTGAGGAATACAGAGATAGACAGTATAATAATGTGACATGTCAAGATATCTTATTAATGAAAATAAGATACCAGATATAGTAAACAAATTCCCTAAATTTGCTTGTAACAGATAAGTGAACTGTAGATATAAATCCATATATACAATTGTTAACCCTTTTGGGGCCTAATTCCTAGACCTTTTGTGTATCCAGGATGGATATGGGGTGCACAATAAACTAGCCACTTCGGTGGCAAAATCTAATCTCAGACAGAGACTGGCTGGTGCCACCGTGCTACTATACTACTTCTTCTGTTGTTGCCCAACACCTCACCCCATATGGGGTCGGGTGGAATAGGCCTCACAGTTTGCAGAAAGCAAACTGTGAGGTCATGAGCTACAGAGTCACATCGAGATTTCAGTATCTCACTCATTCCTTTGTTGTCATCTCTGTAAGATCCATCGTGTCTAAGCAGGGGCTACATTGCTCTTCCTTGGTAACAGTTGTGGTGTTACAGATACGTTGTAGTCTGTTCTTTCGTCATGGGGCCCGATGGCTGCTGTTGTCGGGTGGAAGGTCAAGCAGAGGTATCAAATGATAACTGGGCAAGGGCGCGACCCCGTCGTAGATGCTTCCTCGGTTTCCTTCATCGCAGTGGCTGGGGAAGTGGCCCTGGATTCCATGTTACTGTAGTCTCCTCTGGACGAGGCTGCTGCTCAGTGGCGAGAGATTTACTTGATGTTGGAAACTGGACAACTTGGGTTTTCCTACTGCTCTGACACAGCGAAGCCTCTGGGCAGTTTAAGTTTCTGGTATGATGATTCTTGCCACAGTTTGGACAAAGAGGTTATGTAGCTGTACCTCTCCAGTTTACCCAAGCAGTCATTGGTCGGGTGAGACCCGCTACAGATGCTCCCTATTTCCTTAAGCGATCATCGGAGCTAAGGTTCTGGTTCGTACGTCCTAACCTGGTATTTTCCACAGCAACCGAGATCCAGTGGAGCTGAGAGACGTACTATTTGTAACATTAAGACCTGCCTAGTAGGTACGTTGCTGTCCTTCTTGGCTTGGAGCCACTCAGCTTTCAGGATCGCGCATTAGTATGTGTTTTGTTACCCGCTCTATGGATTTTAGTTCTATTAGTACAAATGGTGATTCGAGGGTTTTTCACCTTCTGCAATGCCTCATAGGACTCAGAGTTTGGGGAAGTGGGAATACACTTCTCTTTCAGATAAGGAGACACTGATATCTTCAGAATGCTGCAGGAATTTTCCCTCTGGATCGCAACACTGAGTCTTTGAAAGAGGAAGCTGACCGTTCTGAGATCCTTACTTTATCTGACGAGCCTTTCACCCAACTTTTTGAGGAACTTTAGAGCACACTTGCTCCATGCTCCAAGGGTCTCTGACCCTACTAGGATGAAGTTATAGCAAGAGAGCAGGCCTTCATATTTACGGATCTTCTGGGTCTCCCTGTAGCTGGCGGCTCCACCCCCTTCAACTTTAGAGTATATCAAGTAGGTGTCTGCCAGAGTGGCAGCACAGGTGTAGTCCCAGGCAATCTGCCCAGGGAGGAATTGGGAACAGCTAAAAGGAAATCTGAATGTGATGCATTCAAGGCTAGGAGACGATCTTTGTCCTTTCCTGAAGCGTTGGTGAGCACTGTTTTGGCCATTTTTTCCATTATCGGTTTGTCCCAGTGGGACAGTTTGTGCTCTTTGGGAGGATCTGGTCTGCTTGAGGGGTCTAAAAGAGTGTCCCACTGCATGGCTGCTTCAATGAACCTGTGGTCTTGAGCTCCTACCTCACCTCTCAAGCGTTCGGGGGCAATCTCCTTGACTATTCCACTGGAAGCCAAACACGAGGATAGAAATGCAGGTAAAGCTACCTGCGTTACTTTGAGCTAAAGTTTTCTACCCCCCCTCCCGTGGCTTGTCTTGCATTGTTAAGATCGCGTGTCTGCGATTGTTTGCATATATGTGTTTGAATGTGTTTGAAAGAGGGTGATACGTTATCAACAAATTTTGTTGAAAAAGTTTTGGAGTGAGATTAATAATTTGATTACGCCTAGGGAACGAATGGATTTAAGAGTTAAAAAATAGGAGATGAGAGTTATTGAAAGGTGAGTTAGAGGTATCGGGAAGATGGAGGGAATATTTTGAGAAACTTTTAAATGTTGATGAAGATAGGTAAGCTGTTATTTCGTGTATAGGGCAAGGAGGAATAACATCTTGTCGGAGTGAGGAAGAGCCAGTTGTGAGTGTGGGGGAAGTTCGTGAGGCAGTGGGTAGAATGAAAGGAGGTAAGGAAGCTGGGATTGATGGGATAAAGATAGAAATGTTAAAAGCAGATGGGGATATAGTTTTAGTGTGGGTGGTGCTATTATTTAATAA
>WNWK01010238.1:0-71427 GCA_009830355.1 Cherax destructor | reverse complement strand
TATTATTTCCTCCAGTTTTCCATAACGGAGTAGTTGGAATTTGTCTTCATTGAACATCATATTGTTCTCCGTTGCCCATTGGAAAACTTGTTTTATATCTTCTTGGAGATTTTGTGTCCTCACACTCCATGCAGATCTAGTATCGTCTGCAAAGGATATACGTGCTATGGTTTACATCTCTGTCTATGTCTGATATGAGAATGAGGAACAGGATAGGGCGAGTACTGTGCCTTTGGACAGAGCTCTTCACTATGGCAGCTTCCGATTTAACTCTGTTTACCACTACTCTTGTGTTCGATTGGTTAGAAAGTTGAAGATCATTGCCTGCTTTCCAGTTATCCCTTAGCACCATTTGTGTGTATACACCATGATCGCACTTGTCAAAGGCTTTTGCAAAATCTGCCTTGAATGCATTCTGTTTGTTTTCTAGTGCATCTAAGACCATATCATAGTGGTCCAGTAGTTGCTAGAGGCAGGAGCGACCTGCTCTGAACCCATGTTGCTCTGGATTGTGCAATTTTTGGGAGTCCAAGTGGTTTGCAATCCAGCTTCTTAGAACTCTTTCAAAGATTTTGATGATGAGGGACGTTAAAGCTATTGGTCTATAGTTCTTAGCTATTGCTTTGTTGTCACCTTTATGGAGTGGTGCTATATCCATTGTTTTTAGTGACTGTGGAATCTCACCTGTGTCTATGCTCCTCCATAGCATACTAAGGGCCCGTGAGAGGGGTTTCTTGCAGTTCTTAATGAACACAGAGTTCCACGAGTCTGGGCCTGGGGCTGAGTGCATGGGCATGTTGTTGATGGCTTTCTCAAAGCCTAGAGGAGTTAGGGTTATGTCAGAAATTTGGCATACATTGGCAGGGTTTTGAGGCTCATTCATGAATTTTTTTTTGGATTGTCTATCTTTAGACTGATTATTGGCTCGCTGAACACAGAGTCATATTGAGATTTCAGTATCTCACTCATTTCTTTTTTTCATCTGTGTAAGATCCGTCTTGTCTGAGCAGGGACCCGATACTAGAAGTGGTTTTTGCCGTGCTTTTGGCATATGAAAAGAAATATTTCGAAATTCTTTCAATTTCACTAATCACTTTTAGCTCCTCTTGTCTCCCTGGATCCTGTATGAGTCCTTTAACTTAAGCTCAATATTTTCCACTTCCTGGTTAGCGCTTCCTTCCGTGTATCAGATAATCTGGCATTCTTGAGGAGCTCAGTGATTCTTCGCCTTCTGTAGAGGGAGCGTCTCTCTCTCTCTCTGTCCAGTTTATTTTTCTTCCTTTTTCTTAAGGGAATATGCCTTGAACATACTTCAGCTACCAGGAAGTTGATCTTTTCCAGGCACTGGTTAGGGTTCAAGTTAAGATATCTTCCCAACACCTGGTCCCAGTTGATGTTCTTGTTGTTGAAGTTGAATTTGGTAAAGGTACCCTCATAGCTGTATGTATTTTGGTGATCAGGACTCCTGTGCATGTACGTCTGGACTTCGATTAGATTGTGATAATAATTAGTTGTTTTGATATTGTTATGTTTCTTACCAGGTCCTCATTATTTGTGAAAATAAGGTCTAGTGTGTTCTCCAGTCTTGTTGGCTCCACTATCTGTTAACTTAGGGTGTGTTTATTTTAGAAATTCAGCAGCTCATGTGTGTGTGACTTTTCATCTGCGCTGCCTCCAGGGATTATTTCTGCTACAACATTTGCTACATTCTTCCATTTTGTATGTCTTAGATTGAAGTCACCAAGCAGCAAGATGTTTGGGGATGGAGCTGGAAGATTTTCCAAACAGTAGTCAATTTTTTATAGCTGTTCCTTGAACTGTTGGGAAGTTGCATCTGGTGGCTTATATACAAGCACAATGACTAAGGTTTGTTCTTTTATTTTTATTGTTAGAACTTCAACTACATCATTTGTGGTGTTCAGTATCTCCATGCAAATGAGCGACTCTGACATACAGGCCAACCTCCCCTTGTTGCCTGTTCTTTCTGTCGCATCTGAAATGGTTGTACCCAGGTATCCATATTTCACTGTCAAAGTAATCTTTTGTGTGGGTCTCTGTGAAGGCTGCAAACATTGCATTTGACCCCTAGAAGTCCACTGATGAAAGGTATTTTGTTGTTGGTGGATGGCTTAAGGCCCTGTACATTAGCAAATATAAATGAGGTCGTGTTGTATGTTTGTTGGGTAGATTTTGTTGCTGGCATCAGTACATGTGAGTCTGGAGGGGCCATTGGCTGTGCCTCCAGTCCAACAAGACTCCAAGGTGGTGAACTATTTTGGTTATTTCTTTCCATTTTTTCTTCGTTTCTTACCACTAAAAAATCACTTGTAGTGTAGTTGTCATAGCTACCGTAACTTACGGGGTGTGTACCTATTGGTCCCTTTTAAGTAGTATGTGGGGCAGTTGGTATTGTAATGTTGTTTTTTGAGGACTGAAAAGCGATACATCTCAGGGTGGAAGAATTTGCAAGAAGTTGAACGACACACTCCTTTAAACAGGAGGTCGCGGCATTTTTTGGGATGCTCAAAGTTGCATGCCCATTCATTTTCCCTGATATTCCATTGCTTACAGATGCCCCAAGCATAGAATTTGCACCATTTTGCTTTTGGTTGGATACAATTCGTACTGGATGTATTCCTAGTCTGTGCAGATCCTAGAACTGTACTAGGGATGGATCGGATGTGAAAAATTTAGATATCCGGTATGCGGATGTGTATACGGATGTCTTACTTACTCATTTTACGGATGTGAATGCGGATGTAAGAAATTGTGCGGATGTTCTGCGAATGCGGATGCAAGAAATTGTGCGGATGTTCCGCAGATTTCGGATGCGGATGTATATAAGGATATCTGTTTGCTGTGAAATACGGATGCGGATGCGGATACGATGTAAGAAATTGTGTGGATGTCCTGCAGATGCGGATGCAAATATCCGATACATCACTAAACTGTACTACAGTTCTCGTGTCAAGCAGTTCAGTTATAGTACTGTATTAGTAGCTTACAACCATTACTGAGTCACGAGCTTTGCACGTGACTGTTGACCATTACATTCTTGATGACCTAAGCAGTGTCAAAGGTCAGTCTTCGAATATGAACACTCCTCGGCTCTCCTAGCCTCAGTTACCATCGGACAGCCAGGGTAGAACAGGCGTCAGGCGTGTAGGCTCTCCGGGACTTCCATATATCTAACTTCAATATACCGTTACCACCCAAGCCAGAAACACCACTATCTGCTTTCAGGAAGCCAACATTTTTCCCGGAAGAGGACTCCTCTACTACATCTGTACTAGGGGCTATGGCTGTGATGGCTATAGCCGAATCCGGATTTGCACTATGGTTGGGGGCTGGGTCTGGGTCAGCCCTAGGGCTGGGGGCTGAGCTAGCTGATTTTTTTGTTTTCTGTGTTTTTTTCAAGTGGATGTCTATTTTTGGGTCAACTGTTGAAGACGGCATTCTGAGTGTTAAACTTTACTCCTCTCCCATCCTCCCATGCTCTAATAGTTCCTCTTTGTTTTCATGCTTATTATTTATTAACCTCCTGAGTGCTTTCCTGATACCTGTCCATAGTTCCACATCCTTAATGCAGGTCCAAAACACCTTTCTAGATGGATGTCATTTGTGGATGCAGTGTTTATTCTTGCACAGGAGATATGTTTTGTAAACCAAAGGTTGTATGTGATTCTGGATTTTTCCCAAGAGCCTTTTCACATGTGCCACAGGTATACTGTACTGCCATCCTACCTGTATCCTACTTGCAAACTGGGTACCACAGGAATCTGATTTTCACTTTACCTTTCTGCTCTTCACTCAGGTGGGGGGGGGGTGTTAGAGGGTTAATGCATGGCTATGTGGGATGTATTTATTTTGGAGACTTACTATACATTAAAAACTTTTATGGTGTATGACATCACACATCATATAGATCTTATTTCTGGTGGGCTGGGGTTGTAGGTGCTGGGAGGTGCATGGGATCCCTGGACTGAGGGTAGGGGAGTGAGTGGGGGGAGGGGCCCTTCCCACTGGGTGGGGGGATTGGTGGTAGGAGGTTATGGGAGGGACACTTCACACTTAAGTAGGGTCATTTGACTTATTCCTTTTCCTCTACTTTATGTTCACTTTATTAGCCATAGTTTAAGATCGTTATATCCCTGTACATCAATGCCCCTATCATTTGTTTTATTACTTATGGCTATAGTTTAATACTCATCCGGTTGTTTATTTTCACTTCTCTTTCGACATCTGGCAATAATTCGCAAGTGCTGCTCACCATATATACATTCCATATTATACACTATTATACACTATGCACTGGGAATTTGCAAGATTGTTGTAATAGACAATTTACGATCACTATATCACTGAACATCAATACCCTCGTCACTCGCTATATTACGTACGGCGATATGAGTAACAATCCTTCAGTATACAATAACATGATCCAGTATGTGGGAACACCTTTAGGCCTAGTTCCCATCCATTTCCCCTCTACACTTCTAATAATTTTGTCTCATTTTTCCTGCGGTTTTAACGATAGTTCTTTTTTTCTTTCTTTTCGGCTCTTGGAATTTGTGCTATTCCCTGATCTTTCTTAGTTTCCCTCACTGATCTACGTTCACTGTTAGTCCCGAACATTTCTTGTATGACACTACACAGTAACATCGTTATTCTAGACCGGCACTCTCCACTTGACACTATAATCTATATTTTTCTCTTCAGTGTTGACTGATATTTCCTTTATGTTGGGTTTAAATGAGTATATGCACTTTATGGTGTGCACACGCCTGTGTTCCCACCTCTGTCCCCTCTGGGACTGTCAGACACACACAAATTTGACGGCGCTCAAGCACGCGTGACTTCTTCACCACGGCGCAGAACTTCACATTTGGCGTGCACAAGAAACTAGCCACTACCGTCCACAGGAGAGATTTCGCAAATGTTTCTCAAAAAAATGTGATTGTGATGTAATTGCACACAAAATGAGAACAGGTATAACTGAGAAAGTAGGCAAATTGATATTGCACTTTCTGGAAGCACAACAGAGTGTAGCAGTAAACAAAGCTAAATCCAGCATCAGCAAAATAAAAAGTTGAGTAGCCTAAGGAACGTCATAGCGCCACTAGGTTGCTTATCCTCATAGTAAACATAGATAAAAACACTGGTCACAGCTTCGCATCATCTGTGGATCATAGTAAAATATTCATGACAATCACCTCAGTATTAGACACGGAAAAATTGCAAGAAGATATAAGCAAAATCTTGCAGTGGACAGAGGAAAATTACATGAGGTTCAACGGTGACATGTTCCAACTGCTTAAACATGGACACTGAATATTAAATGTAAGATCACCAAACATAACTAAAGGAACATGTGAAGGACCTAGGTGTAACGTCAACTGCCTTTCTTTAAAAGAGGCACAATAAGGCAAATGTGAAGACAATCAGAAAAATGACGGGGTGGATAATGAGAACCTTTAAAACGAGGGAAATAATGCCAATGGTGACACAATTCAAATTGTTTGTGCTCCCGTGCTTACAATACTGTTCATTGCTGATGGCTGTGTTCAGGCAGGAGAGATATCAGAACTGGAAAAGATACAAACATCATTTACGGCCAGCATAGAACAAATAAAGTACTTAAATTACCATGAACTCCTCAATGTCTTAAACATGTACTCGCTGGAGCAGAGGAGAGAGATACATGATATATACGTGAAGGTCTTTGAAGACCTACTTCCAAATCTGCATACTGCCATAACATACTGGAGCGAAAAATATAGGAGAAATTGTAAACTCAGTGAAAGACAGGAGTGCCGTAGACACAGTAAGAGAACGTTGTATCAACATCTGTGAGCCCAGACTAACACTGTACCAGATGTTACCAACACTGCCAGAGCAAGTGTAGAAGTCTTCAAGAGGAAACTTGCCAGCCAAGTACCGTTGATATACTTTTGATGAGTTTCAAGTCTCTCTACTCCCAGAGCCCGGCCGTGGGCCAGGCTCGTCAACGAGGCTGTTGCTGCTGGAGGCCCGCTGCCCCGCATATCCATCACAGCCTGGCTGATCCGGCACTTGAAGATACTTGTTCAGTCTCCTCTTCAAGGCTTCTACAAGTACCACCGTTAAGTACATCACTGCTGTGATGGTTATGCGGGCCAGCCAGTCACCAGCAGCAACAGCCTGTTTGACCAAGCAAGCACCAGACAAGCTTGGTCCAGGGCCGGGATGCGGGAGTAAGAACACTCTCGAAACCCGTCAAAGATATATCAAAGGTCAAAGACAAAGGACTCTTAGACCACGGAAACTAGCCACATTGCACATTGATGACCAGCTACACGTTCACATGGAGCAACTTATACACACGTGCACACTGGAGAAGCCAGCCACACGTTCACACTGGAGAAGCCAGCACACACGTGCACACTGGAGAAGCCAACCCACACGTTCACACTGGAGAAGCCAACCCACACGTTCACACTGGAGAAGCCAGCACACACGTTCACACTGGAGAAGCCAGCCACACGTGCACACTGGAGAAGCCATCACACACGTGCACACTGGAGAAGCCAGCCACACGTGCACACTGGAGAAGCCAGCCCACACGTGCACACTGGAGAAGCCAGCACACACGTGCACACTGGAGAAGCCAGCACACACGTTCACACTGGAGAAGCCAGCCACACGTGCACACTGGAGAAGCCAGCACACACGTGCACACTGAGAAGCCACACGTACCTGGAGCCACACACGTGCACACTGGAGAAGCCAGCACACACGTGCACACTGGAGAAGCCAGCCCACACGTGCACACTGGAGAAGCCAACCACACGTGCACACTGGAGAAGCCAGCACACACGTGCACACTGGAGAAGCCAGCACACACGTTCACACTGGAGAAGCCAACCCACACGTGCACACTGGAGAAGCCAGCACACACGTTCACACTGGAGAAGCCAGCACACTACTGAGCCCCACACGTTCACACTGGAGAAGCAGCACACGTTCACACTGGAGCACCCACACGTGCACACTGGAGAAGCCAGCACACACGTGCACACTGGAAAGCCAGCACACACGTTCACACTGGAGAAGCCAGCCCACACGTCACACTGGAGAAGCCAGCCCACACGTGCACACTGGAGAAGCCATCACACGTTCACACTGGAGAACCCAGCCCACACGTGCACACTGGAGAAGCCAGCCACACGATGGAAGCCATCGTGCACACTGGAGAAGCCAGCCCACACGTGCACACTGGAGAAGCCAGCCCACACGTGCAACTGGAGAAGCCACACACACGTGCACACTGGAGAAGCCAGCCACACGTGAACACTGGAGAAGCCAGCACACACGTGCACACTGGAGAAGCCAGCACACACGTGCACACTGAAGAAGCCAGCGCACACGTGCACACTGGAGAAGCCAGCACACGTGCACACTGGAGAAGCCAGCACACACGTGCACACTGGAGAAGCCAGCACACACGTGCACACTGGAGAAGCCAGCACACACGTGCACACTGGAGAAGCCAGCACACACGTGCACACTGGAGAAGCCAGCCACACGTGCACACTGGAGAAGCCAGCACACACGTTCACACTGGAGAAGCCATCACACACGTGCACACTGGAGAACCACCACACGTCACACTGGAGAAGCCAGCACACGTGCACACTGGAGAAGCCAGCACACACGTGCACACTGGAGAAGCATACACACGTGCACATGGAAGCACCCACACGTGCACACTGGAGAAGCACAACACGTTCACACTGGAAAGCCATCCAACTGCAACTGGAAAGAGCACACTACACTGCAGAACACAACTGACATGAGGCACACACGTGCACACTGGATAACCAGCACACACGTACACTAAGCCAGCACAGTCACACTGAGAAGCATCACACACGTGCCACTGAGAAAAGCACCGTGCACATAGAGTACTAAACAGCAACACGTAAGAACAGAAAGAGGGAATAATTAAACATTTGAAAAAGAATGAAGAGAAGGAGATGAAATATTACCAAAATAAAATAGATAAAACACTACACTGGCCAAGACACAACTTAAAAACTTCTTATGAGAAAGATAAGCTTAGGTTGCATGTCTGAAGACCTAAGTCACACAAGAGCGGAGACAAGGCAGTGGATACACCATGCACGCGAGAGAGAGGGAGGGAGGGAGGAGAGAGGAGGGGGAGAGGGAGGAGGGAGAGGAGATTCATTTACAAACCACTAGAACTAATTATTCAACGCCTTGTTAATAATAACAAGAGTCAAATCTTATAATCTTGGAAAGTGAACTTTCCAAGATTGTGAAATTGATATTTGTTATTATTAACTTGCTACTGCTGTCAACAATTCACTCTCATATTTCACAAGTCAAAATCACAAAGAAAGTTAAATTATTCAAAGTTTTTTTCACATTTACACAATCCATATCCATAATTCGTTCACTTTAACTAGCCTTAAGTGTCAGCAAATTTACAAGAAAGGGGAAATATCCCAACATTTATGCGAAGATATGCTGGATTCTCACTCAGGCAAGTACCCTGTGGGGTAAGTGCAGTTCCTCAGAGATAGCCCTACCTAACCCTACACACAAACCAGTGAATACTAACCAGAGCCAAAGATGAATTCTGGCACACGTTCACAACACAGGAGTGTGGGGGGGAGGGGAAGTAAGGCGTTGGAACACACCATCCACAACACAGGAGTGTGTCAGGGGGAACTAAGGAGGCGTTGGAACACACCATCCACAACACAGGAGTGTGTCAGGGGGAAGTAAGGAGGCGTTGGAACACACCATCCACAACACAGGAGTGTGTCAAGGGGGGGAACTCAAGGGAGGCGTTGGAACACACCATCCACAACACAGGAGTGTGTCAGGGGGAAGTAAGGAGGCGTTGGAACACACCATCCACAACACTGGAGTGTGTCAGGGGGAAGTAAGGAGGCGTTGGAACACACCATCCACAACACTGGAGTGTGTCAGGGGGAAGTAAGGAGGCGTTGGAACACACCATCCACAACACAGGAGTGTGGGGATAGGGGAAGGATGTGTTGTGAAACACCATCCACAACACAGGAGTGGTGTTGATGTTAAGTATCCTTCACTAACATCAACACAGGAGTGGTGTTGATATTAAGTATCCTTCACCATCATCAATGTAACCTTCTTGAAGGAGAGAGAGTTGCAGACGCTCAGAAAAATATGCAAAATAACATCAATGAAGGTAGCACCTTACGTAGCTTTAAAATTATATTAGAGAAATGTTATACCTTTAACAGGTTTCGAGTGTGTTTCTCTCGCAGCCGAGTCCTGAGCCAGGCTTGAACAGTGCCTGCCTGCAAAACCAGGCTGTTACAAAAGACTTCCAGCAATAACCATCGACCAACACTACAGACACAAGTGTAATCACTGAAGGATTTGCCTGGCAACGCAATCACTAACTAGTCACTACAGTTTCAATGATTGTGTAGGGCCGTTGTCCCAGTATAATCCCTAGACCTGTAATGGCAGTAATTATCAATACAAGTCATAATAATGTGGCTTGAACATTTGTGTCAAGTCGTTACCGTTGGTGCCATGGCTACGAAAGACCATGTTTAACCCACCGGTTACTATCCTTCAGTGGCTCCTGTAGATGTACATTACCTGCCCACTTAGCAGTAAAAAGTACCTTACACATTACCTGCCCACTTAGCAGTAAAAAGTACCTTACACATTAACTGCCCACTTAGCAGTAAAAAGTACCTTACACATTACCTGCCCACTTAGCAGTAAAAAGTACCTTACACATTACTGCCCACTTAGCAGTAAAAAGTACCTTACACATTACCTGCCCACTTAGCAGTAAACAATTACCTGTATGTTAATAATGGGGAGGAACCAAAGATCACAACGGAAATATGCCACACTGGTTTTCTTGGATCATCAAGATTAACCTTTTGAATTAGTAAAATCCTCACCGGTACGTTAATAACATACTTATGGGCATATTTTACCAGTGATATACAATCCACACCGAATGAATGAGAGGTATTGGTGCTGGAGAGGTAGAGAACGCGTGTACTAGGTAAGGTGGGTAAGCACTAAGTAGGTAGACCGGCTACTGTGTAGGGCACAGGTAAGGCCTTAGAAAGGGTAATGAAGGGTAGGGAAGATAGGTGCTTAATTAACACTGCTGGTATGATGGGGTTCCCTCGCTAATCTTGTGGCATTAACAATGAGCGTTACCATATATAATCCTTAACCAGACTACCAACACCAGTGAAGACGCTACATGTTGTAACAAGGTGAGCCTCCAGCAACCTGTTCACAACATTCCACTACACCTCGCTACTCTAGTTTACTACGCACCTCTCTACCCTCTCCACTTTACATAAGTTTTTCGTACCCCGTGTGTTCCCACATATTAAGTCTCACACAACACAGGGCAGCCGCACACTCGTGCTTCGCTCACTTGGGTTAAAAACTGTAAAAAACTAGTCGCCTGGAGCCATCACCTGCGTGGCCACCACTGGCGAATCCCTGCTAGACTCAGGCTCCTGGGCCACCCATGGCGAATCACTGCTAGGCTCATGCTCCTGGACCACCCCTGGCGAACCACCATCACTCACTTCAAGGATCCTTTTGAATTCTTCATTCTTTCAATATCTGACTAGTTAGAATTTGTCGCCAGTGAATATGTTATTTTCTAGTGCCCACTAGAATTTTTGCTGTTGCTATCTGCTTGCAATTTTTCCGTGTCGTCTATCGAGGCGACTTTCATGCTTATTTTGGTATCGTCAGCAAAGAATGATAAGAAGCTGTGACTAGTGTTTTTATCTGTCTGCTAAGAGGTTGAGAAACAGTAAAGGCGCCAGGATCGTACCTTGGGGTACTGAACTTTTTATCTTGCTAAGACTACATTTTACTTTGTTTACTAACCTTTGTATTATATTCTTAAATGAATATCAATTTTCCAAAATTTCCTGTTATATCTACTGACCCTATTTTATGGGCAATCACTCCATGATGGATGTTCATGGCTTGGTTGGTAACGTCTTAGGTTCACACACTGAGGGTCCGGGGATCGATCTCCAGCACGGGTGGAACGTTGGGCATGTTTCCTCACACCTGCTGTTACTGTTTGCCTAGGTGTTTTGGGTGGCATTCTGGGGGACCAGATTAACCTAAGTTGCCCGAAATTATCTACATAAGCAGGAAGGGAGCTTAGGGAGTGTGAGGCGGTGTTACGGGTACTCCTGGTGTTGAGGACCCGGGGAGTGTGAGGCAGTGTTACGGGTACTCCTGGTGTTGAGGGACCCGGGGAGTGTGAGGCAGTGTTACGGGTACTCCTGGTGTTGAGGACCCGGGGAGTGTGAGGCAGTGTTACGGGTACTCTTGGTGTTGAGGGACCCGGGGAGTGTGAGGCGGTGTTACGGGTACTCTTGGTGTTGAGGGACCCGGGGAGTGTGAGGCAGTGTTACGGGTACTCCTGGTGTTGAGGACCCGGGGAGTGTGAGGCGGTGTTACGGGTACTTCTGGTGTTGAGGACCCGGGGAGTGTGAGGCGGTGTTACGGGTACTCCTGGTGTTGAGGACCCGGGAGTGTGAGGCAGTGTTACGGGTACTCCTGGTGTTGAAGACCCAGGGAGTGTGAGGCAGTGTTACGGGTACTCTTGGTGTTGAGGACCCGGGAGTGTGAGGCGGTTCAGGCACTCCTGGTGTGAGGACCCGGGGAGTGGAGGCAGTGTTACGGGTACTCCTGGTGTTGGGACCCGGGAGTGTGAGGCAGTGTTACAGGGTACTCCTGGTGTTGAGGACCCGGGAGTGTGAGGCGGTGTTACGGGTACTCCTGGTGTTGAGGACCCGGGAGTGTGAGACGGTGTTACGGTACTCCTGGTGTTGAGGGACCCGGGAGTGTGAGGCAGTGTTACGGGTACTCCTGGTGTTGAGGACCCGGGGAGTGTGAGGCGGTGTTACGGGTACTCCTGGTGTTGAGGGCCCCGGGGAGTGTGAGGCAGTGTTACGGGTACTCTTGGTGTTGAGGGACCCGGGGAGTGTGAGGCGGTGTTACGGGTACTCCTGGTGTTGAGGGTCCCGGGGAGTGTGAGGCGGTGTTACGGGTACTCCTGGTGTTGAGGACCCGGGGAGTGTGAGGCGGTGTTACGGGTACTCCTGGTGTTGAGGGACCCGGGGAGTGTGAGGCAGTGTTACGGGTACTCCTGGTGTTGAGGGACCCGGGGAGTGTGAGGCAGTGTTACGGGTACTCCTGGTGTTGAGGGACCCGGGAGGGGAGGCGGTGTTACGGGTACTCCTGGTGTTGAGGGACCCGGGGAGTGTGAGGCAGTGTTACGGGTACTCCTGGTGTTGAGGACCCGGGGAGTGTGAGGCAGTGTTACGGGTACTCCTGGTGTTGAGGACCCGGGGAGTGTGAGGCAGTGTTACGGGTACTCCTGGTGTTGAGGGACCCGGGAGTGTGAGGCAGTGTTACGGTACTCCTGGTGTTGAGGACCCGGGGAGTGTGAGGCAGTGTTACGGTACTCCTGGTGTTGAGGGACCCGGGAGTGTGAGGCAGTGTTACGGGTACTCCTGGTGTTGAGGGACCCGGGAGTGTGAGGCAGTGTTACGGGTACTCCTGGTGTTGAGGACCCGGGGAGTGAGGCGGTGTTACGGGTACTCTTGGTGTTGAGGGACCCGGGAGTGTGAGGCAGTGTTACGGTACTCCTGGTGTTGAGGCCCCGTTGAGTGTGAGGCAGTGTTACGGGTACTCCTGGTGTTGAGGGACCCGGGGAGTGTGAGGCGGTGTTACGGGTACTCTTGGTGTTGAGGGACCCGGGGGAGTGTGAGAGTAAGCAAGACTGGATAGGGTATGTGTGAGGGAGAAGATAGTACGGGGAGTGGAGGTGTATCCGTTGTATAATTGGAAGAGTATTTGGGGTTGGTTAAAAAAGGTGAAGGTGAGGCCTAGGGTGAGAGAAACAGGTTACAGATTCTTAAATGGGATACTGGCGGAAAGCTCAGTTGTTGGAGATGGGAGTCACAGGGATGGGTCTTGATAGGTGTGGTGAATGGAAACGGCATTTCACATGGTATATTTTTGTGAGGGGGGGCGCGTGAGGGTTTGGATTGAGGGGGTGTTGGGATTGATTGGGGAAGGGAGGTTTTCGGTGTTAAAGGCGCTTTGTTTGGACTTTGGGGTGTGTTGGGAGGAAGTGCATAGAGCTTTGGTTTATATAATGTTAGAGTTCGTGTTTTTGTCATGGGGTATGAGGGTTCAAATAGTGAGGTTTTAATTCATGCTTTGGCTGCGGGGATTTATAGAACAAAATGTAGGAATAGGGAGGTTTATGGTAGGGTTTGGGTTTCTAAATTTCCGGCTGCATATAGGGTTTTGACAATGCAACAGTTGTTAGGAGTGGAGAGGGGGGTGTTTAGGGCTGGTTCCAAGTATAAGGGGTTTGGTGTGGTTGCGGGGGGGAGGGGTTTGGCGGGTGAGGTGTTTTTGTTGGGGGGGTGTTGCAGTATGCGCGTGTGGGGAGGTGGGGGGTGAGGGTTTAGTTTCAGGTTGTTTGAGGTGTGAGTGAGGTTGGTGGGGAGGTGTAGGGTAAGGGGTTTCGTGTATCGGGTGGGGTTGGTTTTGGTTTCGGTTGTTAAGTGCAGTCCTCTCATTGGGGTGTTTAAAAAAAAAATAGATGTATTGAATCTTATATATGTCAAGAGTGATGGGTATATGTTTATAAGGCATGGGTAGCATGTTGCAAGGTTGGTTAATTGTGTTAGCAATAACATGAAGGTCACTGACCATATTAATTGTTTCATTGGGTATAGACTGTAAACTGTGGCCTTGGGAGGTGATTATATTCATAATTTATAACAGAGTACAATTTTGGTAATTGTTTCGGTACTATCCAGTTTTAAGTATAGCTGAGCCTTGTTAATGTAACTTTAGTGTATGTGTTTTGATGTTCAATTCTTGTAGTCGAACTATGACTTCAAATGATTTATATGATATTTGTAATGTGTCCTTTTAGAGATGTACGCCTTCTACTTGACAGGAGGAGCTTTGTTTCGAGATATTTAGTTTTTTAGTCAAATGGTTGCAAGTAGGTTGAATAAGAAATTGATGTTGTATTGTACTTGGGTACTTAGGATACCTCAATATTTTTCGTGTAAGGAAGTTAAGGTATGGTGTAACAATTACGTTGCATTGATATGGGTATCATGTTTTTGAGATTGTGTGCTGTTCTTTGTTTTGGTGTGATGTTGACACACGTGTATATGTATTTATATAGTTATTGATGATTGATCTGTATATAGGATGATAAATGTCTGGTAGGATTTGATATATTTTGCATAATACGTACAGTTAGTCGGGAATAAGGAAAGGGGATAATCGTGCTTTGTACGTATTATTTTATGTAACTAGTTTGTTTAAGAAATTTTTCACGTATATGTTATGTACGTAATTTTAGTTTTGTTACCACTTAATTGTTAGGAATGTGTTAATATATTTGTATTATCTATTATCTCCTTGTGGGGAGTTCTGTAGGTTCTTTTGTAATAGTTTTTTCAGGAGATAATGTTAAAGCTTGAAAAATTTAGAGTTAAATGTAATGAAACATAAGAACAAAATTTTTATGTATAGAGGGGATAAGGAAATGTGTGGTTGAGTTTCAAGGGTGGGTTGGGTTGGCTGGGGTCAAAGTTTTTGACATCAGTCAGTGTGGCTGTCATGAGGAATAGGTACATGTTATTATGGGAATTCCTTTTTGGTAGATGGGATTAGGGGATGCGGAAATGTATAATGTTTTTGATTATTATATTTATCAAGTTAATGTGCTTATGATTATTAGCTTTGGTGTACCTTGGTCTTCGGATGCAAGTCTGTCTTACTGGGTCATGTATAGTTGTGAGTTATGTGTTAGTATATACGGTTAATGGTTGTATTTTGTGATAACCGTATTTGTAACAAAGTATCATTTTGTTTGTGTTTTGTATAATTTCTGTTTTAAATAATAAAAAAACATAAGCAGGGGCTTTCTATATAGTATGTCAATGATGTCAGCTAGGTCTGTATCATGTACTTGTAGAAATAAAAATTAAGATTACATTTGTCACATACCTTCACGAAATTCCTGTAGAGCACATAAGCATTTTACGCTTTCTTCCACTGATGGTATATCTTTCGGAAAAGACCTGACAAAGAAGCCTCTTCGGCGAGGCTTACTTCAATACGCTGTGAAGATACTGAATAGCAATTTAGAATTAATCCAAACATTGATTCGTCTTCTCAGGTGATGGAGCGACATACTGTGCTAGAAGAATAAAAGCCTTGAATCCTCACAAGCTTGGTTGCCCTCCATGCCTTGTTCAGCCGAATATCTTCACTAACCTCGCATGGGACAATACAGAAAGCATGGAAGAAACACTAATTTGAAAGGAACAAGTCACTAGGTTAATGGAATTGTTGTACAGGTGTTTCAGGCTCCTTTTCCAAGTAAACCTCGCTCAGTAGTAGAGAATTAAAAAAAAATTACACAACAGAAAATGAGTTTCCCATATATAATGGTAGTGCTAGAGTAGGCTGTCACCTGTGGATGTCATAACTGAATATAACATGCAGGAAGACTCCCAGAAATCACAAGAGAATAATTCTAACATGAGCAATCTCAAGACAGGATGATACCAATCATCAGAAAGTGCCAAGCAGGAGAGGATTCAACATAAGTACAAAATATAAGCAGCGATCAATGTACCAGCTACAAACATGTCAAGTGTATCAGATATTCTCAAGCACTCAGAGCTCATTAGGTAGACGATGAAGCTTTCATAAACTTTTATTGTCATGAATAAGACATTGTGTGCCAAGGCGGCAGAGATTCGTGGGAACCATCATGCACATTATCAAAACATCATATTGCGTTCAGGAGCCTTCCATAACGTACGTAATTCGTGTTCCATTCTTGGAAAGCATTTCCAGGATGCTAGACTCGCTACCCATGTAATGACTCTGGCATACTCGCACAATGGTCAATGTCTGGCCAGATAGATGGAAAAAATGTACACGAGAGACATATGTACACAATAACTTATCTGAAGCCTTGATGAGATGGACAGAACTCTGCCATGGGCGGAGGCAACCATGAATGACCAGATATTTATCACCAAATGTCGGGTAAATGTTGGTCTCCTTACAGAAAACTGAGTCAGTTACAACTAGAACAGGTTTGGAAACTTCCCATCATTCATCCAGCTAAGCAAGATCTGGAGAGAATATCCTGATTTTCTCAGACACTCCAATTGTAATATGTCAGCCGTCTGGCTGACTTTTCTGGAAACACAATAATATTGCTTTAAAACTGTTCACAGGTGGGAAGCAAATTGTAGAGATCTCCTGACACCTCGGCCAACACTAGACTCTTGATAGTACGTTGGTGGGAGACTGGAGTATTTTATATGTCAAAACACTATGCTGCAAAAACTACAGCAACGACACCTAATGAGTTGGAACACCAACTATTTTGGGTAACGAAGAGTGAATTGGAACGTCACCAACTACCATCATGCAGAGAATGTCTTAAACAATTATGCTCAACGTGCAAACTATAGGCCTCAATTTGGAGAAGAAGCCTACAGAGAAATTTACAAGTTCCAAGTACCGTTGATCATGGTTGGACGATGGAGACCAGCAGTTGATGGTAGACTGGACGCAAGGTCAACCTGCACCTCTGGATTCACTGGCGTGTGTCTGCACAAGAAGTCGTACTTACACAATGTAAGAACTACTGTGACAATGTATAGACACATACCCTGTGACAATGTATCCACGAACATACCTGTGCACAATGTATCAGAACATACCCTGTGCACAATGTATCCACGACACATACCCTCGTGCACAATGTATCCACGACACATACCCTCGTGCACAATGTATCCACGACACATACCCTCGTGCACAATGTATCCACGACACATACCCTCGTGCACAATGTATCCACGACACATACCCTCGTGCACAATGTATCAGACACCTTCGTGACATGGATACACCAGTGTGAGCAGAAGGTGATGTCAGTGTCACTTGTAATACACTCAATGTGATAAATGTCAGTTTAAGTAAACCAGAATTAACAAGGTTTATGATACACAGATGTGAGCAAGGTAATTCAGTGGAGTAGAGGTTAGCAGGTGAGCAAGGTAGAGGTTAGCAGGTAGAGGTTCAAGGAGGTAGAGTTATAGTGAGCAAGGTAATAGCGAGGTAGAGGTTCAGCGAGGTAGAGGTTCAGCGAGGTAGAGGTTCAGCGAGGTAGAGGTTCAGCGAGGTAGAGGTTCAGCGAGGTAGAAGGTATACTAGTGTGAGAAGGTATCACAGGTAGCAAGGTTCTAGTAGCAAGGTAATAACTAGTGTGAGCAGGTAATACTAGTGTGAGCAAGGTAATACTAGTGTGAGCAAGGTAATAACTAGTGTGAGCAAGGTAATATCTAGTGTGAGCAAGGTAATACTAGTGTGAGCAAGGTAATACTAGTGTGAGCAAGGTAATAACTAGTGTGAGCAAGGTAATAACTAGTGTGAGCAAGGTAATATCTAGTGTGAGCAAGGTAATAACTAGTGTGAGCAAAGTAATAACTAGTGTGAGCAAGGTAATAACTAGTGTGAGCAAGGTAATAACTAGTGTGAGCAAAGTAATATCTAGTGTGAGCAAGGTAATACTAGTGTGAGCAAGTAATACTAGTGTGAGCAAGGTAATACTAGTGTGAGCAAGGTAATAACTAGTGTGAGCAAGGTAATATCTAGTGTGAGCAAGGTAATATCTAGTGTGAGCAAGGTAATACTAGTGTGAGCAAGGTAATATCTAGTGTGAGCAAGGTAATACTAGTGTGAGCAAGGTAATAACTAGTGTGAGCAAGGTAATATCTAGTGTGAGCAAGGTAATACTAGTGTGAGCAAGGTAATACTAGTGTGAGCAAGGTAATAACTAGTGTGAGCAAGGTAATATCTAGTGTGAGCAAGGTAATAACTAGTGTGAGCAAGGTAATATCTAGTGTGAGCAAGGTAATAACTAGTGTGAGCAAGGTAATAACTAGTGTGAGCAAGTAATAATCTAGTGTGAGCAAGGTAATATCTAGTGTGAGCAAGTAATATCTAGTGTGAGCAAGGTAATATCTAGTGTGAGCAAGGTAATATCTAGTGTGAGCAAGGTAATATCTAGTGTGAGCAAGGTAATAACTAGTGTGAGCAAGGTAATATCTAGTGTGAGCAAGGTAATATCTAGTGTCTAGTGTGAGCAAGGTAATAACTAGTGTGAGCAAGGTAATATCTAGTGTGAGCAAGGTAATATCTAGTGTGAGCAAGGTAATAACTAGTGTGAGCAAGGTAATAACTAGTGTGAGCAAGGTAATAACTAGTGTGAGCAAGGTAATAACTAGTGTGAGCAAGGTAATATCTAGTGTGAGCAAGGTAATAACTAGTGTGAGCAAGGTAATAACTAGTGTGAGCAAGGTAATAACTAGTGTGAGCAAGGTAATATACTAGTGTGAGCAAGTAATAACTAGTGTGAGCAAGGTAATACTAGTGTGAGCAAGGTAATAACTAGTGTGAGCAAGGTAATATCTAGTGTGAGCAAGTAATACTAGTGTGAGCAAGGTAATACTAGTGTGAGCAAGGTAATATCTAGTGTGAGCAAAGTAATACTAGTGAGCAAGGTAATATCTAGTGTGAGCAAGGTAATAACTAGTGTGAGCAAAGTAATATCTAGTGTGAGCAAGGTAATATCTAGTGTGAGCAAGGTAATATCAATAGTGTGAGCAAGGTAATATCTAGTGTGAGCAAGGTAATATCTAGTGTGAGCAAGGTAATAACTAGTGTGAGCAAGGTAATAACTAGTGTGAGCAAGGTAATATCTAGTGTGAGCAAGGTAATAACTAGTGTGAGCAAGGTAATAACTAGTGTGAGCAAGGTAATATCTAGTGTGAGCAAGGTAATAACTAGTGTGAGCAAAGTAATATCTAGTGTGAGCAAGGTAATAACTAGTGTGAGCAAGGTAATATCTAGTGTGAGCAAGGTAATATCTAGTGTGAGCAAGGTAATATCTAGTGTGAGCAAGGTAATATCTAGTGTGAGCAAGGTAATATCTAGTGTGAGCAAGGTAATATCTAGTGTGAGCAAGGTAATAACTAGTGTGAGCAAGGTAATAACTAGTGTGAGCAAGGTAATATCTAGTGTGAGCAAGGTAATATCTAGTGTGAGCAAGGTAATATCTAGTGTGAGCAAGGTAATAACTAGTGTGAGCAAGGTAATAACTAGTGTGAGCAAGGTAATATCTAGTGTGAGCAAGGTAATATCTAGTGTGAGCAAGGTAATAACTATTAGGGAGTAGGAAAACTGGTTGGTTGAATGTGTGTTGTGGGTGGGAAGCAGAACGACTGCACTCTGAAGGTCTTGTTATTGACGTTCACTGGGTCATTACATTGTGGAACACAAGATGACAGTAATGCTGCATATATTTTTTTCTTTGGTTCACACTGCCATACACACACACACAGCTTCTGGCGGGGCCAGGAGCTATGACTCGACCCCTGCAACCACAAATAGGTGAGTACTCACAAACACATTATGTACATACACATTTAATGAATAACTAAAGTTTAACAAACACTTGTCACTGTTTAATAATAAAAACATCCACATTAACACAAACTCACATCCCCCCGACTCTGTCTCTATGTGGGTGTTTATTCATCCTCCACATATAATTTATATTACATTATATATATATATATATATATATATATATATATATATATATATATATATATATATATATATATATATATATATATATTATGAAAATATCGCAAACCAAGCGATACAGGATGTAAAACAACCACGGGGGAATAGAATGATAGCTCTAGGCCTTTCGTGTTGCAATCAACACACCAGGAGCTTGCAAAGTTGCAGAAAAAAAGGAGGATGTCCGCACTCCAGTGAATACATCCTTTGGGATCGTATTAGCTCAGACATCCTCCTTTTTTCTGCAACTTTGCAAGCTCCTGATGTGTTGATTGCAACACGAAAGGCCTAGAGCTGTCATTCTACTCCTCCCGTGGTTGTTTTGCATAATATATATAATATAATATATATGTTTTTCCAATAGGCCTTGAGAATTTTTTTCTCAAGACTGGTGAGTGAACGTTCACGTCAGGCGTAACACTCAGTGAGGGTGGGCCGCACCTAGCTCCCAGGTGATCTATGGGTAGGTAACTCTCCTGGGCCGCACCTAGCTCCCAGGTGATCTATGTGTAGGTAACTCTCCTGGGCCGCACCTATCTCCCAGGTGATCTATGGGTAGGTAACTCTCCTGGGCCGCACCTAGCTCCCAGATGATCTATGGGTAGGTAACTCTCCTGGGCCGCACCTAGCTCCCAGGTGATCTATGGGTAGGTAACCTCCTGGGCCGCACCTAGCTCCCAGGTGATCTATGTGTAGGTAACTCTCCTGGCCGCACCTAGCTCCCAGGTGATCTATGTAGGTAACCCTGGCCGCACCTAGCTCCCAGGTGATCTATGTGTAGGTAATTCTCCTGGGCCGCACCTAGCTCCCAGGTGATCTATGTGTAGGTAACTCTCCTGGGCCGCACCTAGCTCCCAGGTGATCTATGGGTAGGTAACTCTCCTGGGCCGCACCTAGCTCCCAGGTGATCTATGGGTAAGTAATCTCCTGGGCCGCACCTAGCTCCCAGATGATCTATGTGTAGGTAACTCTCCTGGGCCGCACCTAGCTCCCAGGTGATCTATGTGTAGGTAACTCTCCTGGGCCGCACCTAGCTCCCAGATGATCTATGGGTAGGTAACTCTTCTGGGCCGCACCTAGCTCCCAGGTGATCTATGTGTAGGTAACTCTCCTGGGCCGCACCTAGCTCCCAGGTGATCTATGTGTAGGTAACTCTCCTGGGCCGCACCTAGCTCCCAGGTGATCTATGGGTAGGTAATTCTCCTGGGCCGCACTTAGCTCCCAGGTGATCTATGTGTAGGTAACTCTCCTGGGCCGCACCTAGCTCCCAGGTGATCTATGGGTAGGTAACTCTCTTGGGCCGCACCTAGCTCCCAGGTGATCTATGGGAAGGTAATTCTCCTGGGCCGCACCTAGCTCCCAGATGATCTATGTGTAGGTAACTCTCCTGGGCCGCACCTAGCTCCCAGGTGATCTATGTGTAGGTAACTCTCCTGGGCCGCACCTAGCTCCCAGATGATCTATGGGTAGGTAACTCTCTGGGCGCACCTAGCTCCCAGGTGATCTATGTGTAGGTAACTCTCCTGGGCCGCACCTAGCTCCCAGGTGATCTATGGGTAGGTAACTCTCCTGGGCCGCACCTAGCTCCCAGGTGATCTATGTATAGGTAACTCTCCTGGGCCGCACCTAGCTCCTAGGTGATCTATGTATAGGTAACTCTCCTGGGCCGCACCTAGCTCCCAGGTGATCTATGTGTAGGTAACTCTCCTGGGCCGCACCTAGCTCCCAGATGATCTATGGGTAGGTAACCTCCTGGGCCGCACCTAGCTCCCAGGTGATCTGTGTGTAGGTAACTCTCCTGGGCCGCACCTAGCTCCCAGGTGATCTATGGGTAGGTAACTCTCCTGGGCCGCACCTAGCTCCCAGGTGATCTATGTGTAGGTAACTCTCCTGGGCCGCACCTAGCTCCCAGGTGATCTATGTAGGTAACCTCCTGGGCCGCACCTAGCTCTCAGGTGATCTATGTGTAGGTAATCTCCTGGGCCGCACCTAGCTCCCAGGTGATCTATGGGTAGGTAACTCTCCTGGGCCGCACCTAGCTCCCAGGTGATCTATGGGTAGGTAACTCTCCTGGGCCGCACCTAGCTCCCAGGTGATCTATGTGTAGGTAACTCTCTGGGCCGCACCTAGCTCCCAGGTGATCTATGTGTAGGTAACTCTCCTGGCCGCACCTAGCTCCCAGGTGATCTATGGGTAGGTAACTCTCCTGGGCCGCACCCAGCTCCCAGGTGATCTATGTGTAGGTAACTCTCCTGGCCGCACCTAGCTCCCAGGTGATCTATGGGAGGTAACTCTCTGGGCCGCACCTAGCTCCCAGGTGATCTATGTGTAGGTAACTCTTCTGGGCCGCACCTAGCTCCCAGGTGATCTATGGGTAGGTAACTCTCCTGAGCCGCACCTAGCTCCCAGGTGATCTATGGGTAGTTAACTGTCCTGGGCCGCACCTAGCTCCCAGGTGATCTATGGGTAGGTAACTCTCCTGGGCCGCACCTAGCTCCCAGGTGATCTATGGGTAGGTAACTCTCCTGGGCCGCACCTAGCTCCCAGGTGATCTATGTGTAGGTAACTCTCCTGGGCCGCACCTAGCTCCCAGGTGATCTATGTGTAGGTAACTCTCCTGGGCCGCACCTAGCTCCCAGGTGATCTATGTGTAGGTAACTCTCCTGGGCCGCACCTAGCTCCCAGGTGATCTATGGGTAGGTAACTCCTCCAAGAAACACCAGACATTGAGGTTCCTGGCAAATTTTTCCCCTAACAGCTTAATTCAGATAGTGAACTTGATTAAAAATTACGACAGCTCGTCTCTGTAATGTATAACATCAACTGCAAGGTTTATACGACAGTAATGACGTCTTACACTCCCTTAAAACAAGACACCAGCTCTTTTTTTTTTTCAAGTTGCATCAGAAGTGTGAATCAAGTTCAACAAGTGCACATGTTGCAGGTAAAAAAAAACCAAATGACGATGTTGTTATTTGTGGTGGCGGCGGCGGCGGCGGTGGCGGCGGCGGCCTTCGTCAAGTTCAACAACACACCGCAGCCGCCTTGGCTCCAAGGCCTTCAAAACGCCCTCCAAAGGTCACATTTGACTCCCTGACCGACTGGTCGTTGCTACCCAACTTTTACACTAGTGTTACGCACGTAAACAAATGCACAGCGTCAAGAACAGGCATGGCAGGGCCCGGCAAACCACGGATTATGAGTGACCGTTTCTGAGAGTGGTTGAGAGGTGGAGCCACAGGCTGGGACTCCCACAGCCATATATAGTTAAGCAATAAATATTTACCAGGCAGACACCAGAACGAGGAAACAATGGGTAGTCGATTCATCACATGACTTGGAGACATTGACAAGAATAAGTCGTAATATCCTGGCTTCAACGGTTCCCAAAAGAACTCAAATTATAAATAAAAGCTAAACGACGTTTCGATCTGTCTTGGACCATTATCAAATGACCATAAGGAAAAAAGAAAAAGAAAAGCTAGATGCCAGGTCATGGGGAGATGAGGAGACAGTCAAAATCAGGTCAAGAGAGGTAAGGAGACGGTCAAGATCATGTTAAGAGGTGGAGCAAGAAGACATGACTGCCGACAACTGAAGTGAAATAGACATGACTGCCGACAACCGGAGTGAAATAGATATGACTGTCGAGAACTGGAGTGAAATAGACATGACTGCATTAATTTACGACACATTCATTGAAAACGATCCTTAGTAAGTAAGTTTATTCAGGTATACACAAATACAGTTACATAGATTATTAAACATAGCAGTATACGTGTAGAAAACCCAGGATAACCCAAAAAAGTCAGAGTGACTTATTTCCATTGGGGTCCATTTAATA
Organism: Cherax destructor; assembly: GCA_009830355.1. Classification (NCBI taxonomy): domain Eukaryota; kingdom Metazoa; phylum Arthropoda; class Malacostraca; order Decapoda; family Parastacidae; genus Cherax; species Cherax destructor. The sequence goes on along the minus strand of WNWK01010238.1, from coordinate 47,798 downwards.
CCTTAATATTATACACTGTAGGAGATATATGTTATTATACTATAAAGGATATATACTAGGAATAAGGTAAAAAGAGTTATTTACATGTACATGTGTGTTAGCTAAAAAAATATAAAATAATTCTCCTCCCTTTCTGTCGCTACATTCATTAGGCACCTTCTGGCTCTCTTCTTGAACTGGCTGATGCTATGACTGCCTTTGACATGTGCAGACAGTCTGTTCCATTCCTTTATTGCTGTACAATAAAAGGTGTTTGAAGCCTGGCCACTGACTGTGGGTACTACAAAGTTGTGCTCTCTCCCCCTAGTACTATGACTGCTTTGGTTCCCACCCTTGACAAAATTGGCAGCAAGATATTCTGCACACTTTTTGTGAGCAATTTTATAAACTTGATTCAACTTAAGTTGTTTTACTCTGTCTTCATTATTTAGCATATCCAATTGTTGTAATTCATCCTGGCCTACATGTTCTCTTGGACCCAGGTCCAGGATGAATCTTACCATTTTGTTCTGGGTTATTTGTAGCTTATCTTTCAGTTTTTTTGTCAAGGCAGAGTACCATGAAGAGCAAGCGTAGTCAATATGACATTGTATAAGGGCTAGACATAGGGTCCTGCGAGCCTCAGTAGGTAGACACTGTGCTTGTCTGTAGAGGAACTTCAGTCTGGCATTCGCTTTCTTTACTACACTGTTCCCTATCAGTTCTCCTGACATGCATGGGTCAAAGGGGATTCCCAGATATTTTACTGAGGAAACTGAAGTGATGGATTCCCCATTACACCGGACATTAAAATTATTTACCCTTCTCAGTTTATATTTCGTGCCAAAGAGTATGGCTTCTGTTTTCCCGAGGTGTAACGATAGTTTGTTGTCTACTAACCATTTTCTGCAGGACTCCAGTTCCAGTGTTAATACATTAGCTATATCTTGTGGGTCTTTACCTGACACTAACAGAGCACTGTCATCCGCATACAGTAGGACTTTGCAATTGACACTGATGGGCATGTCATTTACATAACACAGAAATAATAAGGGACCCAGAAAACTACCTTGGGGAAGTCCACATGCTATCGGCAGTAGTTCTGATTCTGTTTTGTTGATTTTGACAATTTGTTTCCTATTGCTAAGATAGGACTTAAACCAGTCTATGGAATCTATGCCGATAGCTTGAAGTTTCTTACATAATAAATTGTGGTTGACAGTATAGAAGGCCTTTTGCAAGTCTAAAGTTACCATTCCTATGAGGTTCCCTATCGACATTTCAGTTCTCATGTAATCCTTGGACTTTCATCACTTCATGTATTGGAAGTGATCAAGGTCCAAAGACTGAAACGTTTTCAATAAAGGTGTTATTAGTGAATGCATTCGTACGTATTTCCCTCAGGTCAAGAGAGGTGAAGAGACAGTCAAGGTCATATCAAAAGGGGAGAGGAGACAGTCAAGGTCATGTCAAGAGAGGTGAAGAGACAATCATGATCAAAATAAAGGTTCACACGAAGGTATCAATGATCATATTAGAATCAAAGTGCTTTTGGCCTTCATTGTTTTTCCTCTACTCTTATAAGAGCACGTGTGTCAGCGCCACCTACGAGCCAGCTCCGTAACTCACCATGCGACTAACATAAGAGACGATTCATTCTGTACTGTCTTGTACTCCTTAAACCTTGCCCTGGGTCACCCATCGCCTCACCCCACTATATACACTCCTGAGAGTTCAGCAAGTTTGGCGCATATCACCCAAACGGCGAGCAATGTCGCAAGATAGGTTATATAAACCATGGTAAGTGAAGCTCCACTCACTTCTTGTTCAACTGTGCAATACAACTGTAGACTATACCGACAGTATGTATATAATGATAACAGTATTGGTTATGGCATTTTACTGTGAAGAAGTTTGCTCCTCCGGAGACTACCAGTTAACACAGATGAAGGTCCTGGCGGAGAAGAGTTCTTCATAATGATATGGGACATAACTTGCACTCTTATTTACATATTGTTCGACTATGCCCAGTGTCGGCTCTGACTACCCTACCTCTGTCATCTCCAGTGGTCCACTCCTCCATCTGCCGTATCTGAGACCACTGTTCCGTGGCTCAGTTGGTAGCGCACTCAGCTCACATACTAAGTGGCCGTGATTCGATCCCCTGTAGAAACGTTGTGCATGTTTCCTTACACCTGCTGTCCCTGTTTACCTAGAAGTCAGTAGGTACCTTGGAGCTAGTCGATGAGCTGAGGTACGACCAATGAGCTGAGGTACGACCAATGAGCTGAGGTACGACCAATGAGCTGAGGTACGACCACAGCTCTTAGCCTGTAAAACTGATCAGTGTAAAATAAAAAAAATGGTACCTAATACATGTTTGGGAAGGCAAGACTGACTTAATGTACATAAATGGTTCAGAGAACCAACACGATGATGAAGTAAACACTTGTGCAACAATTGTGCAACACTTGTGCAAAACTTGGGTATATTTATTGTGCAAACTTTTCGCCCACCAATGGCTTCCTCAGTCCGTTTTTCTCTGTACTGGACTGAGGAAGCCACTGGTTGGCGAAACGTTTCCACAATAGATAGCCTAGTGTTGCACAAGTGTGTAATTCATCAAGACTATGACTCATCGTAGCAGTGTCCCCAGCACCAGCTCTGAGTCTTCTTTAAGTCCGGACTGTAACACTGTCTTGTGCAAACCATTAGTTGATTCTCTTGTTCTGTAGTTTGTTTCTTTGTCTTCAGTATTCCACAATGAACAATTAACTAGTAACACCAGCAGTAGGTGTGTATTGTTCTGCTAATGTACAGAACCCAACATCATCAAGAATATTTCGCCCATTTCATAACATAAATCAGCCATTAAAGATTGAAGCCATTCAGAATACTCCGCTGACACCTACACTGACAGTGCCAGCATTCTTGTAAGTAGGATACACCAGTGCTTCACGTATGAAGCCTACCAGCTGAGGCTTTCTAGGGTAATCGCATGGAGACCAAGCTAGGGAATGGCCCATGTATAACTGAGCAGAGACCACCTACACATGCCTATTGTTCCACGAACCTTCCTCCAGTTATACTTCACCAAGGTTGAAAATTTGTAGCTGATCGGATTAGGCGTTCAGAAAAAACAAAAGTCTTCGGAAGCAATTAATGGAAAACCAGAAAAGTGTACTTACAGGTAAAAACTGCTGCCTCCAACAACTGGATGACCTAAACTTGACAAGATAGAAATTTGCTAATTGTGATGTTAATTCTTTACCAGAGATAAAGTCAAACAAAGTAGAAACCTTTTTAAATCAGCAAAATCAACAAGTTATTGTAACTGTCTTATGGGTAATGTATTACTTGTTAACGATACTTTTTACAGGCAGACCTACGATAGTGTAGTAAAAATCTACAGGCCCAATCCTGTCCATTTTTTTATAAAAATTTTGAGAGTGAATTATTAAGAGACTTTACTTCCTGAACTTCCTGATCAAAGATGCTCGAGATATATAGAGGATGACTTTTCTGTTTGTCCAAAATGACAACATTTTCAGACCTTCTTATGCAAATTAAATCATTTTTAACCTTCCATCAAATTCGAATACAATAGGAAATAGAAGGTAAGAAGTGAAAGTATGTGTAGTATCGTTCACACATTGAAGAGTCGGAGACCTCTGACACACCCATGGAGACCTCTGACACACCCATGGAGACCTCTGACACACCCATGGAGACCTCTGACACACCCATGGAGACCTCTGACACACCCATGGAGACCTCTGACACACCCATGGAGACCTCTGACACACCCATGGAGACCTCTGACACACCCATGGCGACCTCTGACACACCCATGGAGACCACTCACACACCCATGGAGATCTCTGACACACCCATGGAGACCACTGACACCCATGGAGATCTCTGACACACCCATGGAGACCTCTGACACACCCATGGAGACCTCTGACACACCCATGGAGACCTCTGACACACCCATGGAGACCTCTGACACACCCATGGAGACCTCTGACACACCCATAGAGACCTCTGACACACCCATAGAGACCTCTGACACACCCATGGAGACCTCTGACACACCCATGGAGACCTCTGACACACCCATGGAGACCACTGACACACCCATGGAGACCACTGACACACCCATGGAGATCTCTGACACACCCATGGAGACCACTGACACACCCATGGAGATCTGACACACCCATGGAGACATGACACACCCATGGAGACCTCTGACACACCCATGGAGACCTCTGACACACCCATGGAGACCTCTGACACACCCATGGAGACTCTGACACACCCATGGAGACCTCTGACACACCCATGGAGACCTCTGACACACCCATGGAGATCTCTGACACACCCATGGAGACCTCTGACACACCCATGGAGATCTCTGACACACCCATGGAGACCTCTGACACACCCATGGAGACCTCTGACACACCCATGGAGACCTCTGACACACCCATGGAGACCTCTGACACACCCATGGAGACCTCTGACACACCCATGGAGACCTCTGACACACCCATGGAGACCACTGACACACCCATGGAGACCACTGACACACCCATGGAGACCTCTGACACACCCATGGAGACCTCTGACACACCCATGGAGACCACTGACACACCCATGGAGACCTCTGACACACCCATGGAGACCTCTGACACACCCATGGAGACCTCTGACACACCCATGGAGACCTCTGACACACCCATGGAGACCTCTGACACACCCATGGAGACCTCTGACACACCCATGGAGACTTCTGACACACCCATGGAGACCTCTGACACACCCATGGAGACCTCTGACACACCCATGGAGACCTCTGACACACCCATGGAGACCTCTGACACACCCATGGAGACCTCTGACACACCCATGGAGACCTCTGACACACCCATGGAGACCTCTGACACACCCATGGAGACCACTGACACACCCATGGAGAACTCTGACACACCCATGGAGACCACTGACACACCCATGGAGACCACTGACACACCCATGGAGATCTCTGACACACCCATGGAGACCACTGACACACCCATGGAGACCTCTGACACACCCATGGAGACCTCTGACACACCCATGGAGACCTCTGACACACACATGGAGACTTCTGACACACCCATGGAGACCTCTGACACACCCATGGAGACCTCTGACACACCCATGGAGACTTCTGACACACCCATGGAGACCTCTGACACACCCATGGAGACCTCTGACACACCCATGGAGACCTCTGACACACCCATGGAGACCTCTGACACACCCATGGAGACCTCTGACACACCCATGGAGACCTCTCTCAGTGTAAGAATCTAGAAGAGACTTACGTTGTGCCACAAGACGACACAAGAGACTTAAGTTGTGCCACAAGACGACACAAGAGACTTAAGTTGTGACACAAGACGACACAAGAGACTTAAGTTGTGCCACAAGACGACACAAGAGACTTAAGTTGTGACACAAGACGACACAAGAGACTTAGGTTGTGACACAAGACGACACAAGAGACTTAGGTTGTGACACAAGACGACACAAGAGACTTAGGTTGTGACACAAGACGACACAAGAGACTTAGGTTGTGCCACAAGACGACACAAGAGACTTAAGTTGTGCCACAAGACGACACAAGAGACTTAAGTTGTGACACAAGACGACACAAGAGACTTAGGTTGTGACACAAGACGACACAAGAGACTTAGGTTGTGACACAAGACGACACAAGAGACTTAAGTTGTGCCACAAGACGACACAAGAGACTTAAGTTGTGACACAAGACGAAACGCTCATTACACAAGATCAATCTTACACTAGCAGGGGAAGGCTCCCAGGGACACATCAAGACGCGACAAAAAGAAGTTAACACTTAACTATTACATAAGATAAAGTTCACACCTGCATAATCAGCTTTCCGACACTTACGTCACTCTGGCTCTCATGTTTCCCGGGGAAACTGAGGCCCGTCCGTCACTTGTCTTCTCTTCCAGGAATTATCCATGGAAATACCGCCATAATGAATGTATGTATACTTACACTGTGTGGTGCTGGCCAGCAGTCAGTGTACTTACACTGTGTGGTGCTGGCCAGCAGTCAGTGTACTTACACTGTGTGGTGCTGGCCAGCAGTCAGTGTACTTACACTGTGTGTGCTCGCAGCAGTGTACTTACACTGTGGTGCTGGCCAGCAGTCAGTGTACTTACACTGTGTGGTGCTGCCAGCAGTGTACTTACACTGTGTGGTGCTGGCCAGCAGTCAGTGTACTTACACTGTGTGGTGCTGGCCAGCAGTCAGTGTACTTACACTGTGTGGTGCTGGCCAGCAGTCAGTGTACTTACACTGTGTGGTGCTGGCCAGTCAGTCATTACCTGTGTGGTGTACACATGTCCTGTGGTGCTGGCCAGCAGTCAGTGTACTTACACTGTGTGGTGCTGGCCAGCAGTCAGTGTACTTACACTGTGTGGTGCTGGCCAGCAGTCAGTGTACTTACACTGTACGACGCTGGCCAGCAGTCAGTGTACTTACACTGTGTGGTGCTGGCCAGCAGTCAGTGTACTTACACTGTGGTGCTGGCCAGCAGTCAGTGTACTTACACTGTGTGGTGCTGGCCAGCAATCAGTGTACTTACACTGTGTGTGCTGGCCAGCAGTCAGTGTACTTACACTGTGCGTGCTGGCCAGCAGTCAGTGTACTTACACTGTGTGCTGGCCAGCAGTCAGTGTACTTACACTGTTGCGTTGCTGGCCAGCAGTCAGTGTACTTACACTGTACGACGCTGGCCAGCAGTCAGTGTACTTACACTGTAGTGACGCTGGCCAGCAGTCAGTGTACTTACACTGTGCGGCTGGCCAGCAGTCAGTGTACTTACACTGTGTGCTGGCCAGCAGTCAGTGTACTTACACTGTGACGCTGGCCAGCAGTCAGTGTACTTACACTGTACGACGCTGGCCAGCAGTCAGTGTACTTACACTGTACGACGCTGGCCAGCAGTCAGTGTACTTACACTGTCGTTGCTGGCCAGCAGTCAGTGTACTTACACTGTACGACGCTGGCCAGCAGTCAGTGTACTTACACGTGTGGTGCTCAGCAGTCAGTGTACTTACACTGTACGACGCTGGCCAGCAGTCAGTGTACTTACACTGTGGTGCTGGCCAGCAGTCAGTGTACTTACACTGTGGTGCTGGCCAGCAGTCAGTGTACTTACACTGTGTGGTGCTGGCCAGCATCAGTGTACTTACACTGTGGTGCTGGCCAGCAGTCAGTGTACTTACACTGTGTGGTGCTGGCCAGCAGTCAGTGTACTTACATTTGTGGTGCTGGCCAGCAGTCAGTGTACTTACACTGTGCGTGCTGGCCAGCAGTCAGTGTACTTACACTGTGCGATGCTGGCCAGCAGTCAGTGTACTTACACTGTACGACGCTGGCCAGCAGTCAGTGTACTTACACTGTGGTTGCTGGCCAGCAGTCAGTGTACTTACACTGTAGACGCTGCCGAGCATGATTCAGTCAGTGCTAGCATTTACACTGTGTGGTGCTGGCCAGCAGTCAGTGTACTTACACTGTGTGGTGCTGGCCAGCAGTCAGTGTACTTACACTGTGTGGTGCTGGCCAGCAGTCAGTGTACTTACACTGTGTGGTGCTGGCCAGCAGTCAGTGTACTTACACTGTGTGGTGCTGGCCAGCAGTCAGTGTACTTACACTGTGCGTTGCTGGCCAGCAGTCAGTGTACTTACACTGTACGACGCTGGCCAGCAGTCAGTGTACTTACACTGTGCGACGCTGGCCAGCAGTCAGTGTACTTACACTGTACGACGCTGGCCAGCAGTCAGTGTACTTACACTGTAGACGCTGGCCAGCAGTCAGTGTACTTACACTGTACGACGCTGGCCAGCAGTCAGTGTACTTACACTGTACGACGCTGGCCAGCAGTCAGTGTACTTACACTGTACGACGCTGGCCAGCAGTCAGTGTACTTACACTGTACGACGCTGGCCAGCAGTCAGTGTACTTACACTGTACGACGCTGGCCAGCAGTCAGTGTACTTACACTGTACGACGCTGGCCAGCAGTCAGTGACTTACACTGTACGACGCTGGCCAGCAGTCAGTGTACTTACACTGTACGACGCTGGCCAGCAGTCAGTGTACTTACACTGTACGACGCTGGCCAGCAGTCAGTGTACTTACACTGTAGACGCTGGCCAGCAGTCAGTGTACTTACACTGTAGACGCTGGCCAGCAGTCAGTGTACTTACACTGTACGACGCTGGCCAGCAGTCAGTGTACTTACACTGTACGACGCTGGCCAGCAGTCAGTGTACTTACACTGTGCCAGCATAGTGTACTCACGTGCTGGCCAGCAGTCAGTGTACTTACACTGTACGACGCTGGCCAGCAGTCAGTGTACTTACACTGTACGTGAGCGCTGTACCAGCGTCAGTGTACTTACACTGTGTGGTGCTGGCCAGCAGTCAGTGTACTTACACTGTGGGTGCTGGCCAGTCAGTGTACTTACACTGTGCGGGCTGGCCAGCAGTGTACTTACACTGTGCGGTGCTGGCCAGCAGTGTACTTACACTGTAGCGGTGCTGGCCAGCAGTCAGTGTACTTACACTGTACGACGCTGGCCAGCAGTCAGTGTACTTACACTGTACGACGCTGGCCAGCAGTCAGTGTACTTACACTGTAGACGCTGGCCAGCAGTCAGTGTACTTACACTGTACGACGCTGGCCAGCAGTCAGTGTACTTACACTGTACGACGCTGGCCAGCAGTCAGTGTACTTACACTGTACGACGCTGGCCAGCAGTCAGTGTACTACACTGTACGACGCTGGCCAGCAGTCAGTGTACTTACACTGTACGAGCTGGCCAGCGTGTGCCACGTGCGGCGCAGTCAGTGTACTTACACTGTACGACGCTGGCCAGCAGTCAGTGTACTTACACTGTACGACGCTGGCCAGCAGTCAGTGTACTTACACTGTACGACGCTGGCCAGCAGTCAGTGTACTTACACTGTACGACGCTGGCCAGCAGTCAGTGTACTTACACTGTGTGGTGCTGGCCAGCAGTCAGTGTACTTACACTGTGTGGTGCTGGCCAGCAGTGTACTTACACTGTGCGGTGCTGGCCAGCAGTGTACTTACACTGTGCGGTGCTGGCCAGCAGTGTACTTACACTGTGCGGTGCTGGCCAGCAGTGTACTTACACTGTACGACGCTGGCCAGCAGTCAGTGTACTTACACTGTACGACGGTGGCCAGCAGTCAGTGTACTTACACTGTAACTGACGCTGGCTACGCAGTCAGTGTACTTACACTGTACGACGCTGGCCAGCAGTCAGTGTACTTACACTGTACGACGGTGGCCAGCAGTCAGTGTACTTACACTGTACGACGCTGGGCACAGAAGAAATAAACGTGCACCAAAATCTTTGACGGGAACCCAAGCAAAAAAATAGTTAACAAGGAATACACAGTTCACAAAAAATTCCACAAACACAAGGTTTACAAGTGAACTAAAAATACACAGTTCACAAAAGATCCACAAAGATGAACACAGGTTTTTGTGTACCTGGCTGCTTGGCGATATAAGATGAAGAGTGAGCCAATATATTTGATGAGTATGCAGACTATGTTTTGCGAGGTGCTGGAAGCTCCCATAGTGATGTGACAATAAAGTGTCAAGTTAAGATCCACTCTGTGGATCTTAACCTCATACACGAGCCAAAACAGTGGTGCTACCTGCTGTACAGATACACAGTATTCACTCTTATCTGACACGTTGTGTACTTAAATCAGGAATACTAGCGGCCCGAGCACTGATCGTTGGGGGACTCCGCTTGCCACACTTGCCCATTATTATCACTCATTGTCCTCCGTCTTTCAAGTACGTCTTGATTCACCGGATGATTTTCCTTTTCCGCACATCTGCCCTTCAAGCTTGTGCTTCAGTTTCTGGTGGAAAACTGCCTCAAATGTTTTCTTGAACTTCACGAAGACAAATTCCATATCTGTCTCTTAATGATCTCAAATATTTTGTTATAACATTCAAAATGGCTCGTCGGAGAGAATCTCACGTCGCTGCACTTGTGTTGATTTTTACTGATGACTTTACCCCACCTCAGGTCCTCCAGTATCCCTCCACCTCGTCCTCCTAATATCCAGTCTTCCAGTCATTATGCACTTCTTGTAGATCTACTATGAGTGTCCTCTTATTCATCTACTGTGGGTATGTTTCCTGTCTCTATTGTTTTTATCATGTTCAGTTCTTCTTCACTGTATTCTTTTCTTCTGTACTGTGAGGTCCCTTCTTCACTGCGTAGTGTCTTCTTCACCTGTCATCTACTGTGAGTGTCTTTACTGTCATCTACTGTGGTGTCTCTTCTTCACCTGTCATCTACTGTGAGTTTCTTCTTCACTGTCATCTACTGTGTTCTCTTCACCTGTCATCTACTGTGGCTCTCTTCACCTGTCATCTACTGTGTTCTTCTTCACCTGTCATCTACTGGAGTGCTCTTCACCTGTCATACTGTGTTCTCTTCACCTGTCTCTACTGTGGTCTTCTTCACCTGTCATCTACTGGTCTATTCTTCACCTGTCATCTACTGTGAGTTCTCCACCTGTCATCTACTTGAGTGTCTCTTCTCACCTGTCATCTACTGAGTATTCTTCTGTCATCTACTGTGGTGTTTCTACCTTATTACTGAGTTCTCTTCACCTGTCATCTATTGAGTGTCTTTACCTGTCATCATAGAGTCCTTCATGTCATCTACTGTGAGTGTCCTTCTTCACCTGTCATCTACTGTGAGTTCTCTTCTTCACCTGTCATCTACTGTGAGTGTCTCTTCTTCACCTGTCATCTACTGTGAGTGTCTCTTCTTCACCTGTCATCTACTGTGAGTGTTTTTTCTCTTCTTCACCTGTCATCTACTGTGAGTGTCCTTCTTCACCTGTCATCTACTGTGAGTGTCTCTTCTTCACCTGTCATCTACTGTGAGTGTTCTTCTTCACCTGTCATCTACTGTGAGTGTCTCTTCTTCACCTGTCATCTACTGTGAGTGTCTCTTCTTCACCTGTCATCTACTGTAGTGTCCTTCTTCACCTGTCATCTACTGTGAGTGTCTCTTCTTCACCTGTCATCTACTGTGAGTGTCCTTCTTCACCTGTCATCTACTGTGAGTGTCTCTTCTTCACCTGTCATCTACTGTGAGTGTCTCTTCTTCACCTGTCATCTACTGTGAGTGCTCTTCTTACCTGTCATCTCTGTGTCTCTTCTTCACCTGTCATTCTGTGAGTGTCTCTTCTTCACCTGTCATCTACTGTGAGTGTCTCTTCTTCACCTGTCATCTACTGAGTGTCTCTTCTTCACCTGTCATCTACTGTGAGTGTCTCTTCTTCACCTGTCATCTACTGTGAGTGTCTCTTCTTCACCTGTCATCTACTGTTCTCTTCACCTGTCATCTGTGAGTGTCTCTTCTTCACCTGTCATCTACTGTGAGTGTCTCTTCTTCACCTGTCATCTACTGTGTCTCTTCTTCACCTGTCATCTACTGTGAGTGTCTCTTCTTCACCTGTCATCTACTGTGAGTGTCTTCTTCACCTGTCATCTACTGTGAGTGTCTCTTCTTCACCTGTCATCTACTGTGAGTGTCTCTTCTTCACCTGTCATCTACTGTGAGTGTCTCTTCTTCACCTGTCATCTACTGTGAGTGTCTCTTCTTCACCTGTCATCTACTGTGAGTGTCTCTTCTTCACCTGTCATCTACTGTGAGTGTCTCTTCTTCACCTGTCATCTACTGTGAGTGTCTCTTCTTCACCTGTCATCTACTGTGAGTGTCTCTTCTTCACCTGTCATCTACTGTGTCTCTTCTTCACCTGTCATCTACTGTGAGTGTCTCTTCTTCACCTGTCATCTACTGTGAGTGTCTCTTCTTCACCTGTCATCTACTGTGAGTGTCTTCTTCACCTGTCATCTACTGTGAGTGTCTCTTCTTCACCTGTCATCTACTGTGAGTGTCCTTCCTTCACCTGTCATCTACTGTGAGTGTCTTCTTCACCTGTCATCTACTGTGAGTGTCTCTTCTTCACCTGTCATCTACTGTGAGTGTCTCTCTTCACCTGTCAAGTTTCTTACCTGTATTGTCTCTTCTTTACCTGTCATCTACTGTGTCTCTTCTTCACCTGTCATCTACTGTGTCTCTTCTTCACCTGTCATCTACTGAGTGTCTCTTCTTCACCTGTCATCTACTGTGTCTCTTCTTCACCTGTCATCTACTGTGTCTCTTCTTCACCTGTCATCTACTGTGAGTGTCTCTTCTTCACCTGTCATCTACTTGAGTGTCTCTTCTTCACCTGTCATCTACTGTGAGTGTCTCTTCTTCACCTGTCATCTACTGTGAGTGTCTCTTCTTCACCTGTCATCTACTGTGTCTCTTCTTCACCTGTCATGTACTGTGAGTGTCTCTTCTTCACCTGTCATGTACTGTGAGTGTCTCTTCTTCACCTGTCATCTACTGTGAGTGTCTCTTCTTCACCTGTCATGTACTGTGAGTGTCTCTTCTTCACCTGTCATCTACTGTGAGTGTCTCTTCTTCACCTGTCATCTACTGTGTCTCTTCTTCACCTGTCATCTACTGTGAGTGTCTCTTCTTCACCTGTCATGTACTGTGAGTGTCTCTTCTTCACCTGTCATCTACTGTGAGTGTCTCTTCTTCACCTGTCATGTACTGTGAGTGTCTCTTCTTCACCTGTCATCTACTTTGAATGTCCTTCTTTACTTTATACACTTGATCTTTTACAGTCACTTTTCCTTCTTACGAGGATATGAAGCAGTCTTAGATTTGTCTTAGTCTTGTCTGCTACATCATTTTGAAATTGTCTTTCAGCGTCCCTTCATACCCATACATAATCATTTTAAGTTCTTCTACGTGTTTCTCTGTATATACTTTTGTTCTGTGCTTATATATGTTCCAAGTTGTTTGCTCCTTGCTTGAGTCTTCCTTTAGATCTGTTTGAACCTCTGACAATTTGCTTTGCATGTCTTCTCATCTTCAATATAAACCTTCCGATAAGCTGACAGCTTCATGTTCAGTCTTTGTGTCATCTGGGTTGTCTTGCCTGCCACTTGTCTTTCACAGTTAACTTTTCCTAAGGCACTTATCATATAGTTTCCTTTTCTGGGTGTAGATGAATGGCTCAGAGAACGACAAGTTGTTAAATTAGACACATATGCAACACTTGGGTATCTTTATTGAGGAAACGTTTGCTACACAGTGGCTTCATCAGTCAATACAAAGAAGAGTTAATAAAAGGAGGAGTTTGAGGTAATCAGTCCCTCGGCCTGGAGTCGATGTGTTCAGTCCATCAATCTTGAAGTAAATACAACATAAGGCAAATAGAAGTTGCTTATATACTGTAGATCTTGGGATCTTGATACAAAGGGATTCTTCAACATTTGTCCAAACCTTTGGACAAGGACTTACTTCGACTAGTGGATGATACCACTATGACCCCGCCTCTTCCTGCTTCATCTCACCTGTCTACAGCATATAAGCAACTTCTATTTGCCTTATGTTGTATTTACTTCAAGATTGATGGACTGAACACATCGACTCCATGCCGAGGGACTGATTACCTCAAACTCCTCCTTTTATTACTACTTTCTTCTTTGTATTGGACTGATGAAGCCACTGTGTGGCGAAACGTTTCCTCAATAAAGATACCCAAGTGTTGCATATGTGTCTAATTTAACAACTCCTTTTCTGGGGTCAGAAATATACAGGACAAAGCTAATGGGGACAGCAACGACTACAAGCATGAGAGATGGAGAGGAGTCGACCATACTTGTTAATATTAACGCTGAAATAAAGACATTTAGTGTAGAATATCAGTGGACGCAGTGATCAATGTGATATGGTCTACTAAATGAAGGACTTTTGAGAAAGATGGAAGGAGGTAACTGGAAAGGTGACCCTTTCCAATTATCACCTTCATTACGCTGATCACTGCGTCCACTCATATTCCACACTAAATGTTGTCTGTATTTTAGAGTTTATATTATCAAGTGTCGTCGACTCCTCCCCATCTCTCATGCTTGTGGTCGTTGCTGTTCCTATTAGCGTTGTCCTGTATATTTCTGGTCTCCATGCGAGCCTCAATTATCCAGTTTCTGTACAGTTATCTATTTGTAATTATTTACTTGAGTTTATGAGGCAGGGGAACTCTTAGCTCTCAGTCTCGCTGCTTGACGTTCCACCCACTGACTTAAATAACATTATAATATCTATTTTAATAAGTTGTATGCAGTTTCCTTCTACTGTGTCATTGTTCAGTTTATTAGATTTAATTACCACTGTTATGCTGAAAAGGTTATCCTTCTCTGCTCTATGTGCCAGAGTATTCTGCATGTCGTGATCATATTCCCTTTTGTTCTTCAAGTGACAAAATACCAAGTTCTTCCGTTCTTTCTTCATAGCTCATAATTCCCCCAGCTAAAACCCCAGTCTGGATGCTCTCCTCTGTGCATTAAACAATATCACTGATTTGCTAGGTGAGGGATCCCTAATGTTGGCAAGATTAGCCTACTATGCTGATGTCCTGATCTGCTGATCTTCGTGTGCTCATCAAGCAACAACCTCTAGTTAACAGTCATTTCTAGTTACTTTTCTGTGTATATATATATATATATATATATATATATATATATATATATATATATATTTTTTGATCTTGTGGATAATTCTCCATCTACTTTCCCAGTCTCCTGGCTTCGTGACTTTCGTTTTTGCTGCAGTTCAATTCCAGTAACTATTTATTCTATTCATGTATAGTCTTGCATCCTCTTCAGTTTGTATTCGCCTCGTTATTTTGGCATCATCTGCAAACAAGGGTATGAAGAGGTCAATTCCTATTGTCTGGTTGCTAATATACACCGGGAACAACGTAAGGATAAACACTGCTTCTTGTATATATGCATGTGAGTGTATGTATGTATGTAGATCAATAGCTTGTGGGATAAACAAGGTCAGTCAACATCCTGTTGACAATATTCTCAAAAGTTATCTTGAGCAAGCCGGAGTGTGGTGCCTCCGCTGAAGTACGTGCTGTTAACACCAATAGCCTCACTGATCACGATATCAACCAGGATGCCTGGTGTGGGACTGGCCGAAGACACAGGGAACAAACCAAAGGTAAACTAAAGGCAGTGCGCACAACTCAACACAGCTACTGAACACTTAAAGTAAGAGAACTCACTGACCAGCCTATCAAAGCAGGTCTGGTCTGAGACCAAGTAGCAGGAGCGATGATCCCAGCAACCATTGATACAAACAATATCCAGCCTCCACACACAGCCTACCTCCCACACACTGCCTACCTCCCACACACAGCCTACCTCCCACACACTGCCTACCTCCCACACACTGCCTACCTCCCACACGCAGCCTACCTCCCACACACTGCCTACCTCCCACACACTGCCTACCTCCCACACACTGCCTACCTCCCACACACTGCCTACCTCCCACACACTGCCTACCTCCCACACACTGCCTACCTCCCACACACTGCCTACCTCCCACACACTGCCTACCTCCCACACACAGCCTACCTCCCACACACTGCCTACCTCCCACACACTGCCTACCTCCCACACACAGCCTACCTCCCACACACAGCCTACCTCCCACACACAGCCTCCCTCCCACACACCGTATCCCCCCACAACATTCATTAATACTTCCATAACTCTCGTTGTTGCTCTGCAAGTTTTAATAAGGAAGGAGGGGGAAGATGGGGGAAGGGGAGAGATGGAAAACGGAGGGTGATGGAGAAAGAGGGAAGAAGGGAGAATGGAAGTAGAGGGGGCTGGGGATAGCAGGCTAGGAAGCCAGGATTCCCAGCCAGGACCGTCAAGACGGACAAGGCTGGTGTGGGGCCCCTGGGGGCAGGCTGAGGATTCTCTCAAAATTGAGAATTTAAAGTCCAATAAAACCATTGGTAAACTTTCATAAATGTTTTACTTCCTGAGCAACAGAATGACCTGATAACATATACTTTACAGCTTTTGAAAATTTTTGTTGACCTATAACTATACAAGTTCCTAAATTTTGAAACCTTTAAGGGGCACTTATTTTTCCACTATAATCTACCTTATCCATAATTACTATCACATTTGCTTTATCCGTTTCGTAAGGTGAAGTCCACGATCTTTCCTTAATTCATGGCATAACTTAACAAATCTTTGATGAGTGTGCTAAAAGACCGGGCCGCAGGGGCGTTGACCCCTGGAACTCTCTCCAGGTATACTCCATGTATATTGTAGCTGGAATTGTCAACAATATTCTCAAACTAACACAAACATTTGGAAATATCTCACAAAGTTTGTAGTCTCTTAATAAATTTAGAAATTCTAAAGGTTTCAGTTCTGGTTCTCCAAAATTTGTTTTATGTACTAATGGTACTAATGGGCGGTTTCAAACAAGAACTTTTGAACTTTGGACCTGAAAGATGTAGTACATATATGATACAATATAAATGGTGGTCTTCCTGGATACAATATAAATGGTGGTCATCCTGGATACAATATAAATAGTGGTCTTCCTGGATACAATATAAATGGTGATCTTCCTGGATACAATATAAATAGTGGTCTTCCTGGATACAATATAAATAGTGGTCTTCCTGGATACAATATAAATAGTGGTCTTCCTGGATACAATATAAATGGTGATCTTCCTGGATACAATATAAATAGTGGTCTTCCTGGATACAATATAAATAGTGGTCTTCCTGGATACAATATAAATGTGGCTCCTGATCAAATAAATAGGGAAATCTACTGATTTATATAATGTAGTTTTTCAAAAAATAAACTAAAAAATACTTGCAAATTACACAAAAACTCAAAATGAAAAATCAAAATAAAATGTCTATGGCTATGGGGCCCCTTCAGAAGTCAAGGGGCCCCGACAATGTACCAGCTGAACCCACCCCTTCATAGGCCCCGGACCCAGTTACTAGAGTCTAGTACACTACGTAGTGGACTAGACTTCCCAGAATACTCGAGTCTAGTACACTACGTAGTGGACTAGACTTCATGGTAAATAATTTAGTTAGGTGGTCACTTTAACCAGTGCGGCCTGGACTTGCATACACAATGATGTGCTCACCAACTCATCTTGGCCACGTCAGGGAAGGTACCTGCCACCCTCACATACCAACACATCACCCACTACCGCTCCAAAAGTGGCCAGATAGATATTTAATTTCTTAACAAATAAGACTCAGAGAGTGAGAGGTAACAGAGTGAAAATGGAGGCTGTCAAAGTGAAGTGTTGTTCCTCAAGGCACAGTACTCGCCCGACTTCTGTTTCTCATTCATGTATGTGACAGACAAAGATATAGAGCATAGCGCCATAACATCCTTCACTGGGAGACTAGATTGTTTTTATGAGAGTGACAGGCAATGAGGACACAGCAAGCCTTCAAGTAGATATATCCCAAGTCTAAAGTGGACCACCGACAACAGTGTAATGTCATGTTCAAGGAGCACAAATTTTACTTTCTCCGCCCTAGAAGATTTGAGGAAATAAAGACCGAAATTGAGCACAAGACAAACTCGTATCATCCAACATTGGGAGTGACAATGACACAAGTCTCACACCAAAAATCAACAACTAATGTTATTATTGAAACCACAAGGAAAATGATAGGCTGGATAGCTAGAACATTCAAAACAAGAGATGTCAAGCCAATAATGATTCTCCTCACGTCACTTCTCTCCAGGCTGGAATAGTGTTGTATTCTGACGGCCCC
Organism: Cherax destructor; assembly: GCA_009830355.1. Classification (NCBI taxonomy): domain Eukaryota; kingdom Metazoa; phylum Arthropoda; class Malacostraca; order Decapoda; family Parastacidae; genus Cherax; species Cherax destructor. The sequence continues at coordinate 29,965 of WNWK01010238.1, read as the reverse complement.
ATAAAAGACACAGCTAGAAAACGTACAGCACAGCAGTATGACCATTATTATCATTGTAAAAATTGCATAAATTTAGTCACACAACTGAACTACTGGGAAAGATGGAAGTTCCCTGAACTGTATTCCTCGAAACGTTTGCGAGAAAGATACATCACAATTTATATTAGAAAATTCTGGTGGGACTGGTCCCAAACCTGCACACTGAAATCACTCCACATGAAAGAGGCTTGGCAGGCGGGCAAAATACCTCTAATGAAGAGCTGAGGCACACTAGGTACATTAAAGAGCTCAACAAGAGTAAGACTCTTCAATACCTTAGGGTCCCTTCATGCATAAGAGGAATTACCAACCAATCCTTGGTTATCTTCACGAGGAAACTTAATAAGTTATTCAGATCAGTGCCTGATCAGCTGTGCTGTGGTGTATACGTTGGACTGTGTATAGCAGGCACCAACAGCTGGTCGATTAGGCCAACAACCGGGAGGCCTGGTTTGGGACCAAGCCGTGAAGGCGGCGACCCCTGGAATCGACGCCAGGTAAGATTCCAGATAGACCTCCCGCCAGGCTCACTCTTCTCATAGCATCACTTCAAACACCACTGCTGCCTAATTCCAGACTCAGACGTCTCAGGAAATGTTAAACTAATAAGTCTTCCTCACTGAAAACTTCAACAGTTATAAATTATTAAGTAATTATAAGACCAACAAACTACTCTAAATGTTATCGCTGTTGAGGTACATCAAGGATGGGAGGGGGATGAACCTTGATACTCGTGAAGGGCTCTTCAACCAAGGTATTCCAAAGCAACATGTCCTGACATCAAACCTGATTACCAGGCGATGTATGATCCTTACGGTCTTAGCGCTTACCAAGATGATAATAATAATAATAATAATAATAATGTCATGTAAGGTTAGAATAAAACTATCATACAATAAGGTAGTGGTCGTAAAGAGCGAAGCGGTCTTTAAAAGGTGACACTGTGACCAAACATTACTGGAGATGTCAGCAGCATCAGTTTATCTCACGTAAGCACAGCGAGGTTACTCAAGCCTAAACCGGTTTCTACCATATTACAAAACTTCCGGACTGCCGCATTCTTCAAGAAGTTCTCGAAACTATGACATCATCATTTCACTTTACAAAACATCCAGGAGGACAAAGTCTGAAGTACCACTTGAAGATTCTGCAGTACCACTTGAAGATTCCCTCGGTAGTAAAGTTTCCAAACCCAGTACATGCCATCCAAGGCTACGCCTTGACCCTCCCCCCCCACACACACAAATGAGAGAATCTGAGTCCATTTCATAACTCCAGTATCACAATTTAATTGCCAAAAATCTATTAACATAAGTTTAATACCATAAGGTTCCAGATTTACTCCAGGAAAAAGAATAACAAAGTTCCAGGAGGAAGGAAGTGAGGAACATCTCTCTGACAACAATCACTAAGATGATTCAAGACCTCTACCAATTCTCAAGATCACCTTTTGAACAAAGTAACCACCTCAACGTTCCCTTCATACAAAAGATTGTAACCTCGTCCAATGTTCCACTAGGAAGTGTTTGAAGGGCAGCAAAAGGTTCAAGCAGCAGTCAGTTCCAGAGGTTATAAAAGTTCCACAACTACCAAACAATTTTCAGATCCGTGAAAAGTTTCGAGAGTATTTCTACTATCGCAGATCAGACCTGACTTTCTTGGAGACAGCGTGATCACTGATCAGTTAGGTTATTGTTGCCTGTGGCACACATGCGTAAACATCCCTCACAAGCTAGATCACACAGCTCCTGCACGAAGTTGTCTCCTCCTTTCTTGAAAGATTCTAAAATATAATGACATTTCTTATACCTGTTGATAGAAAGATAACGAATCTTGGAGCACACATGTCAACACAAGTGTTCTGTAGTTGTGTTTCTTGTATTACTTTGGTTTTCCTCACTTTACATTCCCTCCCTTACCTCTCACCCTACAAGGTCTTATTCCCTAGAACAGTTCCTGGACCACCACAACGTATCACCATAAATAAAAGTTTGCAGATCAGGAAATAACGTTCCTGAACTACTACAAAGTTCAAGGACCAACGTACATGGGCTAGGCGAAGACAAGTGTGCAACACTTGTACCCAGGTTTTGCACATGTGTCTCAGTCATCTACCTGTCAATTTTGTATACTACTGATGCAATAATACTTAAGACCACATGCCAAAAAAAAAACTACAGGGTTTCCTGAAGCCAAACACTTGAAAACGTCAAGTTTTTAAAAGACTAACAACAAACTTTCAGATAATTTTATCTGACTCCCAATAACCATAACAAAGGTTCCAGTGACTACACAACACATGTAAAACTCATGAAACCTTCATGAGGTTGGTGGCAAGCATCACAGGCATGAGATGTTCCAAGAAACCTGGAGTGAGAGTCAAGGAGGCTGAGCTTCCACAACCAACACCAGGCTGGAGCATAGCCACTAGGCTTCAAGGCGCCGGCTTTGGAAATCTTATTCTTTTTTCCTACCTTTGATATACCTTTACCTTTGCATAACTAAAGAGTAATGAACACTTTTCAATGCTCAATAATAGTCCACATGGATACAGAGACTCAGAAGAGGATCCCAGAAGATCCCAGAAGAGGATCCCAGAAGAGGATCCCAGAAGAGGATCCCAGAAGGGGATCCCAAAAGAGGATCCCAAAAGAGGATCCCAGAAGAGGATCGAAATATACTGACCAATTAATCTTGTATGTTTCAGTCTCCATATGCTTTATTTCTGAGCAGCTTTACCTTTGATCAGTTTCCAGAGTTCTTCTACTCCCGGAGCCCGGTCATGGGCCAGGTTCGTATGGTGCTTGCCTGGTCAACCAGGCTGTTGTTGCTGGTGGCACTATCAAGAATAATAATCGAGGGGAGGGGAATCCCAAGATGATCATCCACAATTAGTATTCTTTCATACAAAAAAAAAACACAAAACAAAAAATCAATGAAAAAAAAAATTGGTTGAAGCGTAAATAATTTTTTTTAACCCATAAGTATCTCAATTTTAGAGGAAAAATTGGAATGTCCTAAAACAATAAAAAGCTAAAAAAAAAAAGTGACAATAATGCGAAATATGATTTTTGACCTTATATCAAACAAATAAATTTATTCCCACAACAGCAAGAATTGTGTGGACAGATTTTTGGGGACGATACAGCAAGGGTGACAACGCTGACCCCAGAGTACAAAAGTGTGAATGAACAATCACAAAAGCAGATAACTATATTGATACACTGTTATGTCAGCCCAGAGTACAGTTGATACTCTTCTGTCAGTCCAGAGTACAGTTGATACTCTTCTGTCAGTCCAGAGTACAGTTGATACTCTTCTGTCAGCCCAGAGTACAGTTGATACTGTTCTGTCAGCCCAGAGTACAGTTGATACTGTTCTGTCAGCCCAGAGTACAGTTGATACTGTTCTGTCAGCCCAGAGTACAGTTGATACTGTTCTGTCAGCCCAGAGTACAGTTGATACTGTTCTGTCAGCCCAGAGTACAGTTGATACTGTTCTGTCAGTCCAGAGTACAGTTGATACTGTTCTGTCAGCCCAGAGTACAGTTGATACTGTTCTGTCAGCCCAGAGTACAGTTGATACTGTTCTGTCAGCCCAGAGTACAGTTGATACTGTTCTGTCAGCCCAGAGTACAGTTGATACTGTTCTGTCAGCCCAGAGTACAGTTGATACTGTTCTGTCAGCCCAGAGTACAGTTGATATGTTCTGTCAGCCAGAGTACAGTTGATACTGTTCTGTCAGTCCAGAGTACAGTTGATACTGTTCTGTCAGCCAGAGTACAGTTGATACTGTTCTGTCAGTCCAGAGTACAGTTGATACTGTTCTGTCAGTCCAGAGTACAGTTGATACTGTTCTGTCAGTCCAGAGTACAGTTGATACTGTTCTGTCAGCCCAGAGTACAGTTGATACTGTTCTGTCAGCCAGAGTACAGTTGATACTGTTCTGTCAGTCCAGAGTACAGTTGATACTGTTCTGTCAGTCCAGAGTACAGTTGATACTGTTCTGTCAGTCCAGAGTACAGTTGATACTGTTCTGTCAGTCCAGAGTACAGTTGATACTGTTCTGTCAGTCCAGAGTACAGTTGATACTGTTCTGTCAGCCCAGAGTACAGTTGATACTGTTCTGTCAGTCCAGAGTACAGTTGATACTGTTCTGTCAGTCCAGAGTACAGTTGATACTGTTCTGTCAGCCCAGAGTATAGTTGATACTGTTCTGTCAGCCCAGAGTACAGCTGATACTGTTCTGTCAGCCAGAGTACAGTTGATACTGTTCTGTCAGCCTAGAGTACAGTTGATACTGTTCTGTCAGTCCAGAGTACAGATGATACTGTTCTGTCAGTCCAGAGTACAGTTGATACTGTTCTGTCAGCCCAGAGTACAGTTGATACTGTTCTGTCAGTCCAGAGTACAGTTGATACTCTTCTGTCAGTCCAGAGTACAGTTGATACTCTTCTGTCAGTCCAGAGTACAGTTGATACTGTTCTGTCAGCCAGAGAACAGTGATACTCTTCTGTCAGTCCAATACAGTTGATACTGTTCTGTCAGCCAGAGTACAGTTGATACTGTTCTGTCAGCCCAGAGTACAGGTGATACTGTTCTGTCAGTCCAGAGTACAGTTGATACTCTTCTGTCAGTCCAGAGTACAGTTGATACTGTTATGTCGGTCCAGAGTACAGTTGATACTGTTCTGTCAGCCCAGAGTACAGATACTGTTCTATCAGCCCAGAGTACAGTTGATACTGTTCTGTCAGTCCAGAGTACAGTTGATACTCTTCTGTCAGTCCAGAGTACAGTTGATACTGTTATGTCAGCCCAGAGTACAGTTGATACTGTTCTGTCAGCCCAGAGTACAGTTGATACTGTTCTGTCAGTCCAGAGTACAGTTGATACTGTTCTGTCAGCCCAGAGTACAGGTGATACTGTTCTGTCAGCTAACAGCATAGGTGATAGATTGTTCTGTCAGCCCAATTGATAATTGATACTGGTCTCTCAGAGTAGTTCACAGCTGACAGACTGAGCTCTCAGCTCAGTTAACACCAAGCTATCTTCACACTCTATTAAATAACTTGAAGATATCATCCAAAAATGAGGCAAGGCTGACGCCTCGAAGACTTGAACACAGTCTCAGGCTCAACACTCTCCCAGATGCGACTTCTATCCGCAACACACCGTGTGAACCGTGCAACACACCGTGTGAACCTTGCAACACACCGTTTGAACTGTGCAACACACCGTGTGAACTGTGCAACACACCGTGTGAACCGTGCAACACACCGTGTGAACCGTGCAACACACCGTGTGAACCGTGCACCACACCGTGTGAACCGTGCAACACACCGTGTGAACCGTGCAACACACCGTGTGAACCGTGCAACACACCGTGTGAACCGTGCAACACACCGTGTAAACCGTGCAACACACCGTGTGAACCGTGCAACACACCGTGTGAACCGTGCAACACCGTGTAAACCGTGAAACACACCGTGTAAACCGTGCAACACACCGTGTAAACCGTGCAACACACCGTGTGAACTGTGCAACACACCGTGTGAACCGTGCAACACACCGTGTGAACCGTGCAACACACCGTGTGAACCATCATCACATGTCATCAGACAGGCTCCTGTGTCCTCAGTGTAAATTTGTAGTTTTTTAACATATTTTTTTGTAGCTTATATCAATGTGATATTGTGCATTACCAGAGATGCATTATTCATTCACTGCCAATACTGTACTGTAATACACACACTGTAATCTATATCTGGTTCCCAATATTGTTTCAAATGTAGTGTAGTGAAGTGGCTAGTTAATATTTGCCAAGTACTGTAACTATACATAGTATCATCTCAGATGGGGAACTTTTAACTGAATATTTTATTTAAAAAAACAGAAAGACACGTGAAAAAATATAATTGCTTAACTAACTTAGCCAGCACAGTTTATATAGTCTTTTTTGGAATTTGTTACAGTTTACTTAAATGAAATATAATATTACATGTAAAATTAAAATTATTATGTTAACTTGTAAATATACAGTATTTACAGGTATCACTTACACTAATGAAAGACAAAATGAAGCCAAATGCTGGATTCTTAAGTTCATCTTTTATTTTGATCCATTGAAGTTATTCTTACGGGTAATAACTATGGCTGTAACTTGAAAGTTAATTCTACAAGGTTTTTAATGACGTGAATATTGTACTATGTAACATCCATATTTTTTCTACAATCTATTCAGAAAAATTACTTTCTGCAACTTTGCTTTTTTGGTGTTAAATTCAGGTTATAATATTCACACTTAATTATTATGATGGAGCTGAGTCATATGAAGTTGCTAAGTTAGTTGCAGTTTCTGTGGTGTAAGTTGTCTCTCTACACGTTGGTGTCCCTCTTATAAGTGTGGTGTCTCCTCCCTACACACAGGTCACGGTACGTTGTCTCTCTACACGGTGGTGTCCCTCTTATAAGTGTGGTGTCTCCTCCTTACACACAGGTCACGGTACGTTGTCTCTCTACACGGTGGTGTCCTCTTATAAGTGTGGTGTCTCCTCCTACACACAGGTCACGGTACGTTGCTCTCTACACGGTGGTGTCCTCTTATAAGTGTGGTGTCTTCTCCTACACACAGGTCACGGTACGTTGTCTCTACACGGTGGTGTCCCTCTATAAGTGTGGTGTCTTCTCCTACACACAGGTCACGGTACGTTGTCTCTCTACACGGTGGTGTCCTCTATAAGTGTGGTGTCTTCCCTACACACAGGTCACGGTACGTTGTCTCTACACGGTGGTGTCCTCTTATAAGTGTGGTGTCTTCTCCTACACACAGGTCACGGTACGTTGTCTCTCTACACGTTGGTGTCCCTCTTATAAGTGTGGTGTCTACTCCTACACACAGGTCACGGTACGTTGTCTCTACACGTTGGTGTCCTCTTATAAGTGTGGTGTCTACTCCCACACAGGTCACGGTACGTTGTCTCTCTACACGTTGGTGTCCTCTTATAAGTGTGGTGTCTACTCCTACACACAGGTCACGGTACGTTGTCTCTACACGTTGGTGTCCTCTTATAAGTGTGGTGTCTCCTCCCTACACACAGGTCACGGTACGTTGTCTCTCACACGTTGGTGTCCCTCTTATAAGTGTGGTGTCTACTCCCTACACACAGGTCACGGTACGTTGTCTCTCTACACGGTGGTGTCCCTCTTATAAGTGTGGTATCTCCTCCCTACACACAGGTCACGGTACGTTGTCTCTCTACACGTTGGTGTCCCTCTTATAAGTGTGGTGTCTCCTCCCTACACACAGGTCACGGTACGTTGTCTCTCTACCCGGTGGTGTCCCTCTTATAAGTGTGGTGTCTTCTCCCTACATACAGGTCACGATACGTTGTCTCTCTACACGGTGGTGTCCCTCTTATAAGTGTGGTGTCTGCTCCCTACACACAGGTCACGGTACAAGACATTACTAAAGTTTATTGCCTAAGTTATCAACTTCACACAAAGTTGCTGTCTAATACCTCTTACTGTATTTAGTTAAGGTTGAAAGATATGTCAGTGGTGGTAAAACCTTTTTGACACCTTCAGATGCCATGTGATCATGACTGGTGCTTCAGATGCCATGTGATCATGACTGGTGCTTCAGATGCCATGTGATCATGACTGGTGCTTCAGATGCCATGTGATCATGACTGGTGCTTCAGATGCCATGTGATCATGACTGGTGCTTCAGATGCCATGTGATCATGACTGGTGCTTCAGATGCCATGTGATCATGACTGGTGCTTCAGATGCCATGTGATCATGACTGGTGCTTCAGATGCCATGTGATCATGACTGGTGCTTCAGATACCATGTGATCATGACTAGTGCTTCAGATGCCATGTGATCATGACTGGTGCTTCAGATGCCATGTGACCATGACTGGTGCTTCAGATGCCATGTGATCATGACTGGTGCTTCAGATGCCATGTGACCATGACTGGTGCTTCAGATGCCATGTGATCATGACTGGTGCTTCAGATGCCATGTGACCATGACTGGTGCTTCAGATGCCATGTGATCATGACTGGTGCTTCAGATGCCATGTGATCATGACTGGTGCTTCAGATGCCATGTGATCATGACTGGTGCTTCAGATGCCATGTGACCATGACTGGTGCTTCAGATGCCATGTGACCATGACTGGTGCTTCAGATGCCATGTGATCATGACTGGTGCTTCAGATGCCATGTGATCATGACTGGTGCTTCAGATGCCATGTGATCATGACTGGTGCTTCAGATGCCATGTGATCATGACTGGTGCTTCAGATGCCATGTGATCATGACTGGTGCTTCAGATGCCATGTGACCATGACTGGTGCTTCAGATGCCATGTGACCATGACTGGTGCTTCAGATGCCATGTGATCATGACTGGTGCTTCAGATGCCATGTGACCATGACTGGTGCTTCAGATGCCATGTGATCATGACTGGTGCTTCAGATGCCATGTGATCATGACTGGTGCTTCAGATGCCATGTGATCATGACTGGTGCTTCAGATGCCATGTGACCATGACTGGTGTTTCAGATGCCATGTGACCATGACTGGTGCTTCAGATGCCATGTGATCATGACTGGTGCTTCAGATGCCATGTGATCATGACTGGTGCTTCAGATGCCATGTGACAATGACTGGTGCTTCAGATGCCATTTGATCATGACTGGTGCTTCAGATGCCATGTGACCATGACTGGTGCTTCAGATGCCATGTGACAATGACTGGTGCTTCAGATGCCATGTGATCATGACTGGTGCTTCAGATGCCATGTGACCATGACTGGTGCTTCAGATGCCATGTGACCATGACTGGTGCTTCAGATGCCATGTGACCATGACTGGTGCTTCAGATGCCATGTGATCATGACTGGTGCTTCAGATGCCATGTGATCATGACTGGTGCTTCAGATGCCATGTGATCATGACTGGTGCTTCAGAGTAGAGACATATCATTAAGTTGTATGACTGAATGGGTAGAACACTTCAGTGCTCTATGAGTCATACAAATTTTTAGGAAAATATAGTAATAATTCAGCACTTAATTATAGTTTAATATAATGATAAAATATTGTTATTTTCACATATTATTTGTTTTAATTTGTGTGTGACATATCATGACTGGTACCATGGTATCATATAAACATAATCTTTCATTATTATCACAGACTTTACTGTGACTAACTTTGCACTTGTTAATTGTACGACGTCACAAGCATTAAGTTCCATTTAGCACGTGTAATGTGCAATTAACAAGTACTAATTAAAGAATGCATTACTTAGGCATTTATTTCATTTTATTTTAATATGTTCAAACAATGCAAAATTCAACAATACTGGTATAGTATATAGTATTTACTTTTGTATTTTTTTCAACAAACCGGCCGTATCCCACCGAGGCAGGGTGACCTAAAAAGAATAACGAAAGTTTCTCTTTTAAATTTAGTAATAGCTTTGTATTATTATTTTTTAATAACACATCGGCCCGAAAAAGAAAAACTTTCGTCATCATTCACTCCATCACTGTCTTGCCAGAGGGGTGCTTTACACTACAGTTATAAAACTGCAACATTAACACCCCTCCTTCAGAGTGCAGACACTGTACTTCCCATCTCCAGGACTCAAGTCCGGCCTGTCGGTTTCCCTGAATCCCTTTATAAATGTTACCTTGCTTACACTCCAACAGCACGTCAAGTCCTAAAAACCATTTGTCTCCATTCGCTCTTATTTAACACGCTCACGCATGCTTGCTGGAAGTCCAAGCCCCTCGCACACAAAACTTCCTTTACCCCCTCCCTCCAACCTTTCCTAGGCCGACCCCTACCCCGCCTTCCCTCCACTACAGATTTATGCACTCTCGAAGTCATTCTATTTCGTTCCTCCCTCTCTACATGTACAAACCATCTCAATAACCCACCATCAGCTCTCTGGATAATAGTTTGGGTAATCCCGCACCTCCTCCTAATCTCCAAACTACGAATTCTCTGCATTATATTCACATCACACATTGCCCTCAGACATGACATCTCCACTGCCTCCAGCCTTCGCCTTGTTGCAACATTCACCACCCATGCCTCACACCCATACAAGAGCATTGGTATAATTATACTGTCATACATTTCCCTCTTTGCTGTCATGGATAAAGTTCTTTGTCTCCACAAACTCCTCAGTGCACCACTCACCTTTTTCCCCTCATCAATTCTATGATTCACCTCATCTTTCATAGATCCATCTACTGACAAGTCAACTCCCAAATATCTGAACACATTCACCTCCTCCATACTCTCTCCCTCCAATCTGATATCCAATCTTCCGTTACCTAATACTTTTTTTCCTCATCACCTTACTATTTCCTATATTCACTTTTAATTTCCTTCTTTTACATACCCTACCAAACTCATCAACCAACATCTGCAACTTCTCTTCAGAATCTCCCAAAAGCACAGTGTCATCAGCAAAGAGCAACTATGACAACTCCCACTTTGTGTTAGATTCTTTATCTTTTAACCCCACACCTCTTGCCAACACCCGAGCATTCACTTCTCTTACAATTCCATCTATAAATATATTGAACAACCACGGTGACATCACACATCCCTGTGTAAGGCCTACTTTTACTGGGAAATAATCTCCCTCTCACCTACATACTTTTACTAACCTAAGCCTCACTATCCTCGTAAAGACTCTTCACTGCTTTCAATAACCTACCTCCTATTCCATACATTTGCAACATCTGCCACATTGCCCCCCTATCCACCCATAAATTCCACAAAAACCTCTAAATACTGTTCACCTCTATGTTTCACTGCAAATACTTGGTCAACACAGCCCCTACCCTTCCTAAAGCCTCCTTGTTCATCTGCTATCCTACTCTCCATCTTACTCTTAATTCTTTCAATAATAACTCAACCATACATTTTACCAGGTATACTCAACAGCTTATTCTCCTATAATTTTACACTCTCTTTTGTCCCCTTTGCCTTTATACAAAGGAACTATGCATGCTCTCTGCCAGTCCCTAGGTACCTTACCTTCTTCCATACATTTATTAACTAAAAACACTAACCACTCTAAAACTATATCCACACCTGCCTTTAACATTTCTATCTTTATCCCATCAATCCCAGCTGCTTTACCCCCTTTCATTCTACTCACTGCCTCACGAACTTCCCCCACACTCACAATTTGTTCTTCCTCACTCCTATAAGATGTTATTCCTCCTTGCCCTATACACGAAATCACAGCTTCCCTATCTTCATCAACATTTAACAATACCTTTAACTCTCTGTTTAATAACTCTCCTCTCCTATTTTTAACCAACAAGTCCATTCGTTCCCTAGGCTTTCTCAACTTACTAATCTCACTCCAAAACTTTTTCTTATTTTCAACAAAATCTGTTGATAACATCTCACCCACTCTCTCATTTGCTCTCTTTTTACATTGCTTCAACACTCTCTTAACATCTCTCCAGATACTCCTCCCTCCTTGCATCACTTCTACTTTGTAAAAACCTCTCATATACTAACTTTTTCTCTCTTACTACTCTCTTTACATCATCATTCCACCAATCGCTCTTCTTCCCTCCTGCACCCACTTTCCTGTAACCACAAACTGCTGAACACCCTAACACTGTATTTTTAAACTTACCCATACATCTTCGACCCCATTGCCTATACTCTCACTAGCCCATCTATCCTCCAACAGTTGTTTATATCTTATCCTAACTGCCTCCTCCTATAATTTATAAACCTTCACCTCTCTCTTACTTGCTGCTTCCCTTTTCCTTGTATCCCATCTACCTTTCACTCTCACTGTAGCAACAACTAAAAAGTGATCTGATATATCTGTGGCCCCTCTAAAAACATGTACATCCTGAAGTCTACCCAACAGTCTTTTATCTACCAATACGTAGTCCAACAAACTACTGTCATTTCGCCCTACATCATATCTTGTATACTTATTTATCCTCTTTTTCTTAAAATATGTGTTACCTATACCTTTACCTTTGAAGAGTTTCGAGAGTATCTACTCTCTGAGCCCGGCCATGGGCCAGGCACACCCCTTTCTATACAAAGTTCAATCAAATGCTCCCCATTATCATTATTAGTACATAGTTATAATTGTGTCCTAAGAAGAATACCTGTATAGTACAAGATTAATTATTTGCATAATGTAAAAGACCTGGAAGTGATCACGTCAGAGGATCTCACCTTCAAAGACCATAACACTGTATCAATCGCATCTGCTAGAAAAATGACAGGATGGATAATGAGAACCTTCAAATATAGGGATGCCAAGCCCATGACACTCTTCAGGTCGCTTGTTCCATCTAGGCTGGAATATTGCTGCACACTAACAGCACCTTTCAAGGCAGGTGAAATTGCTGACCTAGAAAATGTACAGAGAACCTTCACGGCACGCATAACTTCGATAAAATACCTCAATTACTGGGAACGCTTGAAGTTCCTCAACCAGTACTCCCTAGAACGCAGGCGGGAGAGATACATTACTATATACACTTGGAAAATCCTAGAGTGATTAGTACCAAACTTGCACACGAAAATCACTCCCTATGAAAGCAAAAGACTCGGTAGACGATGCAACATCCCCCAATGAAAAGCAGGGGTGCCACTAGCACGATAAGAGACCCATGACTGTTCAATTGCCTTCCAACATACATAAGGGGGATTACCAATAGACCCCCCTGGCTGTCTTCAAGAAGGCGCTGGACAGACACCTAAAGTCAGTACCTGACCAGCCGGGCTGTGGTTCGTAAGTCGGGTTGCGTGCGGCTAACAGTAACAGTCTGGTTGATCAGGCCCTGATCCACCATGATGCCTGGTCACAGACCGGGCCGTGGGGGCGTTGACCCCCGAAACCCTCTCCAGGTATACTCCAGGTAACTGTTCAACACCGTGTACACTGCATAACGCACCGTGTGTAGTGTGTAACATACCATGCGAACTCTGCAACACAGTACGAACTGTGTAACACACCGTGTAAACTGTGCAATACCGTGCACACTGTTCAACTCTCCGTGTAAACCATGCAACACAATGCGAAGTGTGCAACACACCGTGTGAACTATGTAACAAAGTGAAAACTATGGAACACATGTAAACTATGCAACACATCCTGTAAACTGCATCACACTATGTAAACTGTGCAACACACCATGTAAACTATGCAACACGCCGTGTGAACTCTGCAACACACCATGTAATCTATGCAACACCCAGTGTGAACTCTTAAGCACACCACATGAACTCTGCAACACACCATGTAAACTGCAACACACCATGTAAACTCTGCAAGACACCGTATAAACTCTGCAACACACCATATAAACTATGCAACACACTGTGTAACCTCTGATACACACGGTGTGAATTTGGGAAACACGTACAGTAAATCTGGTTAAGTTTCTTCTAGTTCATTGGTTCACAAAGATAAGAACACAACAGATTAGTCAACAAAAGCTGCCACAAAAAAAAAAAAAAAAAAAAAAAGCTGCGGTTTTTATACCAACATTCAGAGAGTCACGTGACTCCAGCCACTGTGTCCGCCATGTTGCCGGTCACTCTCATGTCCACCTAGTGTGGTAAACGTATGAAGTCAAAGCTTAATGTGTTATACCTCGCAGATGTCTGATAGGATGGATAATGAGAACATTCAAGACAAGAGATGCTAAGCCAATGATGATCCATTTTAAATCACTTGTTCTCTCTAGGCTGGAATACTGCTGTACATTAACGTCTCCATTCAAGGCAGGTGAAATTGCAGATCTAGAGAATGTACAGAGAACCTTTACTGCACATAAAAAACCTTAACTATTGGGAACGCCTGGAAACACTTGGCTTGTACTCACTGGAGCGCAGGCGAGAGAGATATATTATAACTACACTTGGAAAATCCTAGAGGGACTGGTCCCTAATCTGCAATATAAATCACTCCCTACGAAAGCAAAAGATTTGGCAGGCGATGCAACATACCCCCAATGAAAAGTAGGGGCACCACTGGTACACTAAGAGAAAACACAATAAGTGTCCGGGGCCCAAGACTGTTTAACAGCCTCCCACCAGCCATAAAGGGAATTACTAATAGGCCCCTGGCTGCCTTCAAGAGGGAGCTGTACAGATACCTAAAGTCAGTACCGGATCAGCCAGGCTGTGGTTCGTATGTTGATCAGCCAGGCTGTGGTTCGTTCGTTGATCAGGCCCTGATCCACCGGGAGGGCCGCGGGGGCGTTGATCCCCGGAATACCCTCCAGGTAGACTACAAGACGCTGTCACTGCTAGATCAACAGACCTTTGGTATACCATCGATGAGTTCCGAGAGTACTCCAAAAGCGACCATGGACCGGTGCTTGCCTGGTCAACCAGGCTGTTGCTGCTGGAGGCCCACAGCTCAACATATCCATCACAGCCTGGATGATCTGCCACCTGGTGAAGATACTTGTAAAATTTCTTCTTGAAGACTTGTACACTTGTTCCAGCAGTGTTTCTGATATCTTCTAGTAGGATGTTGAATAATCTAAGACCACGGATGTTGATACAGTGTTCACTTATTGTGCCCACTGCACCCCTGCTGTTAACTGGGTTTATTCTGCACTTCCTCCCATAACTCTCGCTCCAGTATGTTAAGACAGTGTACAGATTTGGGACCAGGCCCTCGAGTATTTTCCAGGTACAGTGGGGTATCCTATAACGAACGGTTTATATAACGAATATTTCCATAACAAACGTTTTTTTTCCCCCTATAAAACTTACAATATTAGAAAGTTGAAAAAGATGCTAGAGAGAAAGTGTGTGTAGGAGAGTGAACAGGGAGGATGACTCAGCGCCTTCCACCTCTTCTCAGTAATTCTCTCCTCCTCTGCCTCCAGTCCTGCATGCTGCCTGGACTCTACCTGGAGGGTATTCCAGGGATCAACGCCCCCGCAGCACGGTCCATGCCCAGGCCTCCTGGTGGATCAGAACCTGATCAATGAGGCTGTTACTGCTGGCCGCTCGTAGTCCAACGTACGAACCCGGCTGATCCCGTACTGACTTTAGGTATGGTGAACAACACTAAGCTACGATAAAGTACAGTATTTTTTTTATTATTATATTTTTTATTACAAGTATTAATGACAGTCTTTATTTCAGGAGTTGAAATACACATTTATGAACTTTTTTACAATTTTTAATTATATTTTTCATTGATAAGTGGTTGTATTTGGGGGCCTGGAACGGATTACCCCTATAACGAACGAACGCTATAACGAACGAGGTTATAAAGAAATTAGATTCATTACAGCATACCCACTGTGTATATTATCATGAATCTCCTCGGCGCCGGAAGTACACATGTCAGACTTTAAATGCTTTACTATGAGTGTCATAAACCATCCCTGTGTTTGTCCAAGCTCTGATATTTCTCCTGAACTGACCTGAACTGACCTGAACTGCCTGACCTGCCCTGAACTGACCTGAACTGCCTGACTGAAGACCTGAAGACCTGCCCTGGACTGCCCTGGACTGACCTGAACTGCCCTGAACTGACCTGAACTGACCTGAATGACAGTGCCCAAACTGGACCAAACTTGAGCTTAACTGGGCTAAACATAAGGACCTTGTCACTTTCAAACTTGAGAGGCACTCAAACATGAAGGCACTTCAAACATTGAAGACGTTCAAACATGTAGTAGACATTTCAAACATTGAGGCACTTCAAACATTGAGGCTGAAAATTAGAGGGACCAAACATTGAGAGGCACTTTCAAACATTGAGATGCACGTTCAAACATTGAGAGGCACTTTCAAACATTGAGAGGCACTTTCAAACATTGAGAGGCACTTTCAAACATTGAGAGGCACGTTCAAACATTGAGAGGCAAGTTCAAACATTGAGAGGCACTTTCAAACATTGAGAGGCACTTTCAAACATTGAGAGGCACTTTCAAACATTGAGAGGCACTTTCAAACATTGAGAGGCACTTTCAAACATTGAGAGGCACGTTCAAACATTGAGAGACACTTTCAAACATTGAGAGGCACGTTCAAACATTGAGAGACACTTTCAAACATTGAGAGGCACGTTCAAACATTGAGAGCACTTTCAAACATTGAGAGGCACGTTCAAACATTGAGAGAACGTTCAAACATTGAGAGGCACTTTCAAACATTGAGAGCACGTTCAAACATTGAGAGGCACTTTCAAACATTGAGAGGCACGTTCAAACATTGAGAGGCACGTTCAAACATTGAGAGGCACGTTCAAACATTGAGAGGCACTTTCAAACATTGAGAGGCACGTTCAAACATTGAGAGGCACGTTCAAACATTGAGAGGCACTTTCAAACATTGAGAGGCACGTTCAAACATTGAGAGACACGTTCAAACATTGAGAGGCACTTTCAAACATTGAGAGGCACGTTCAAACATTGAGAGGCACGTTCAAACATTGAGAGGCACTTTCAAACATTGAGAGGCACTTTCAAACATTGAGAGGCACGTTCAAACATTGAGAGGCACGTTCAAACATTAGAGGACACGTTCAAACATTGAGAGGCACGTTCAAACATTGAGAGGCACGTTCAAACATTGAGAGGCACTTTCAAACATTGAGAGGCACGTTCAAACATTGAGAGGCACTTTCAAATGAACATTGAGAGGCACGTTCAAACATTGAAGATTTCAAACATTGAGAGACACGTTCAAACATTGAGAGGCACGTTCAAACATTGAGAGGCACTTTCAAACATTGAGAGGCACGTTCAAACATTGAGAGGCACTTTCAAACATTGAGAGGCACGTTCAAACATTGAGAGGCACTTTCAAACATTGAGAGGCACGTTCAAACATTGAGAGACACTTTCAAACATTGAGAGGCACGTTCAAACATTGAGAGGCACGTTCAAACATTGAGAGGCACGTTCAAACATTGAGAGGCACGTTCAAACATTGAGAGGCACGTTCAAACATTGAGAGGCAAGTTCAAACATTGAGAGGCACGTTCAAACATTGAGAGGCACTTTCAAACATTGAGAGGCAAGTTCAAACATTGAGAGGCACGTTCAAACATTGAGAGGCACGTTCAAACATTGAGAGGCACGTTCAAACATTGAGAGGCACGTTCAAACATTGAGAGGCACGTTCAAACATTGAGAGGCACGTTCAAACATTGAAGGCATCAAACATTGAGAGGCACGTTCAAACATTGAGAGGCACGTTCAAACATTGAGAGGCACGTTCAAACATTGAGAGGCACGTTCAAACATTGAGAGGCACGTTCAAACATTGAGAGGCACGTTCAAACATTGAGAGGCACTTTCAAACATTGAGAGGCACGTTCAAACATTGAGAGGCACTTTCAAACATTGAGAGGCACGTTCAAACATTGAGAGGCACTTTCAAACATTGAGAGGCACGTTCAAACATTGAGAGGCACGTTCAAACATTGAGAGGCACGTTCAAACATTGAGAGGCACGTTCAAACATTGAGAGGCACGTTCAAACATTGAGAGGCACGTTCAAACATTGAGAGGCAGTTCAAACATTGAGAGGCACTTCAAACATTGAGAGGCACGTTCAAACATTGAGAGGCACGTTCAAACATTGAGAGGCACTTCAAACATTGAGAGGCACGTTCAAACATTGAGAGGCAGTTCAAACATTGAGAGGCACGTTCAAACATTGAGAGGTAAGTTCAAACATTGAGAGGCACGTTCAAACATTGAGAGGTCAACGTTCAAACATTGAGAGGCAAGTTCAAACATTGAGAGGCACGTTCAAACATTGAGAGGCACGTTCAAACATTGAGAGGCAAGTTCAAACATTGAGAGGCACGTTCAAACATTGAGAGGCACTTTCAACATTGAAGGAAGTTCAAACATTGAGAGGCAAGTTCAAACATTGAGAGGCACGTTCAAACATTGAGAGGTAAGTTCAAACATTGAGAGGCACGTTCAAACATTGAGAGGTAAGTTCAAACATTGAGAGGCACGTTCAAACATTGACATTGAAGGAGTTCAAACATTGAGGCAAGTTCAAACATTGAGAGGCACGTTCAAACATTGAGAGGCACGTTCAAACATTGAGAGGCAAGTTCAAACATTGAGAGGCACGTTCAAACATTGAGAGGCACTTTCAAACATTGAGAGGCAAGTTCAAACATTGAGAGGCACGTTCAAACATTGAGAGGCAAGTTCAAACATTGAGAGGCACGTTCAAACATTGAGAGGCAAGTTCAAACATTGAGAGGCAAGTTCAAACATTGAGAGGCACGTTCAAACATTGAGAGGCAAGTTCAAACATTGAGAGGCACGTTCAAACATTGAGAGGCACTTTCAAACATTGAGAGGCAAGTTCAAACATTGAGAGGCACGTTCAAACATTGAGAGGCAGTTCAAACATTGAGAGGCACGTTCAAACATTGGAGGCACTTTCAAACATTGAGAGCAAGTTCAAACATTGAGAGGCACGTTCAAACATTGAGAGGCACGTTCAAACATTGAGAGGCACTTTCAAACATTGAGAGGCAAGTTCAAACATTGAGAGGCAAGTTCAAACAAAGCACGTAGAAGGTAAATGACTTCATTATCAATGATGTGTCATGACGTAGCATGGAGACTGTAGAGGCTACCTGACTGAGGTGTTCCTAGCGGACATTCTAACCTACAGTAACTTAGCAACATTCTAACCTAGTTAACTGGCACTGACACTCTTTTTTAAAGACTGCATTTACATATTTCACTCTACTGATGACTGAGAGAGAGAGAGAGAGAGAGAGAGAGAGAGAGAGAGAGAGAGAGAGAGAGAGAGAGAGAGAGGGGAGGAGAGAGAGGGGGAGGGGGAGACGGGAGCATTGTGTAGTGGTTATGGTGGTGTGTGTGTACGTGTGGATGCGGCAGCAACACACATACCCCACAATGAATAATTTATGCTGACCACTGGCGAGTAGGGGCAGTAGAGGAGGGCATTGCTGGGAGGGGGAGGGGGAAGGGGAAGGGGCGAGGGCATGGCAGGGAAGGAAGAAACGGTTAGGCAGGAATGGGGGGAGGAATGGAGAGTGGGGGGAGGGTATGGGAGGAGGGGGAGTTCCACCATCCATTAGGGGGGTGAATATATTCACCTAATGACGTCACGAGCGCCTTAACAGGTGAAGGAACGTTTGGTTGTGACGTCACGGGGTCTATCACAACCCTGCTTGACACTCACATCCTGCTCTCTCTCTCTCTCTCTCTCTCTCTCTCTCTCTCTCTCTCTCATACACACAGCGGTATGTCAGTGTTGCTTCACGTCAGTGAAGCTGGACCGAGATCGGCAGTTCAACCCCCGTAAAGTCAAAAAGGTCATTGCAGACATGCAGGAGCCACACATGTTGCAAAGCTGCAAAGAAAGACAGACACATCTATGGCAGACACTGTGAAGCTTCAATGAAGACAAATTCCAACTACTCCGTTATGGAAAACTGGAGGAGATAATATCTAGGACTGAGTACACTACAAACTCTGATCATACAATAGAGCGCAAAAGTAATGTGAAGGACCTGGGAGTGGTAATGTCTGAGGATCTCACTTTCAAGGATCACAACAGTGCCACGATCACAACTGCGAAGAAAATAATAGGATGGATAATAAGAACATTCAAAACAAGAGATGCCAAGCCAATGATGATCCTTTTTAAATCACTTGTTCTCTCTAGGCTGGAATACTGATGTACATTAACATCTCCGTTCAAGACAGGTGAAATTGCAGGTCTAGAGGATGTACAGAGAACCTTTACTGCACATATAAGTTCCATCAAACACTTTAACTTACTGGGAACGCTTGGAAGCACTTGACTTGTACTCGCTGGAACGCAGGCGAGAGAGATATATCATAATCTACACTTGGAAAATCCTAGAAGGAATGGTTCCGAATCTGCACACAGAAATCACTCCATACGAACAAAAAGAGTTTGCTGGCGGTGCAAAATACCCCCAATGAAAAGTAGAGGCGCCATTGGTACACTAAGGGAAAACACAATAAGTGCCCGGGGCCCAAGACTGTTCAACAGCCTCCCACCATGTATAAGGGGACTTACCAATAGACCCCTGGCTGCCTTCAAGAGGGAGATGGATAGATATTTAAAGTCGTTACCAGATCAGCCGGGCTATAGTTCGTATGTTGAACCGCATGCGGCCACGGTTACAGCCTGGTTGATCAGGCCCTGATCCACCGGGAGGCCAGGTCATCGACCGGGCCGCAGGGGCGTTGATCCACGGAATACCCTTCAGATAGGTAGACGTTAAATCCGTAAGGGTCATACAACGCCTGGCTAGTGTGAGCTAATTATGTTTGATTCGAAGAAGGGGAGGCGCAGCTTCAACACTCGGGATCAAGATCCCGCCACCAGCATAAAGACATGCTCACGTATCTTCCATTTATTTTAGACCCTAGAAACTAGTGCTGAGGCCTAGGAACTAGTGCTGAGGCCTAGGAACTAGTGCTGAGGCCTAGGAACTAGTGCTGAGGCCTAGGAACTAGTGCTGAGGCCTAGGAACTAGTGCTGAGGCCTAGAAACTAGTGCTGAGGCCTAGAAACTAGTGCTGAGGCCTAGAAACTAGCGCTTAGGCCTAGGAACTAGCGCTTAGGCCTAGGAACTAGCGCTGAGGCCGAGGAACTAGCGCTGTGGCCTAGTAACTGGTGCTGAGGCCTAGGAACTAGTGCTGAGGCCTAGGAACTAGTGCCGAGGCCTAGGAACTAGTGCTCAGGCCTAGGAACTAGTGCTGAGGCCTAGGAACTAGTGCCGAGGCCTAGGAACTAGTTCTGAGTCCTAGGAACTAGTGCCGAGGCCTAGGAACTAGTGCCGAGGATAAGGAACTATCGCTTAGGCCTAGGAACTAGTGTTGAGGCCTTGGAACTAGTGATGAGGCCTAGGGAATAGCGCTTAGGCCTAGGAACTAGTGCTGAGGCCTAGGAACTAGCGCTTAGGCCTAAGAACTAGCGCTTAGGCCTAGGAACTAGTGCCTAGTGGCTGTCACTCCAAGCACCATCCTTCCTAGAGTACACGAGGAGTGAAGTGGGTCCAGGCGTGAGTCAATGTACTCTGACAAATTGTACACGTGTACTTACGTACTTTTATCTCTGCCGTACACTTCTCTTCATATGTACACTTCTCCTGTGCACTTCATCTGTACACTTAGTTATACATGTGTGCACCTTATCTAAACACACACTGACGTTTGTTAATAAATTATAAGAATATAAATAAATTATATGAAACCCAATATGGAACAACTTTCTGCACACACACACACACACACGCACACATACCAACATACACACATACACACACACACACACACACACACACATACCAACATACACACATACACACACACACACACACACACATACCAACATACACACACACACACATACACACACATACACACACATACATGCATACATACACACACACATACATACACACACATACACACACACATATACACAAACACGCAAACACACTCAAACACACACACCCACACATACATACACACATACACACACATACACATACACGCACACACACATACACACGCAAACACACACACGCAAACACACACACACACACATACACACACATACACGCACACACACATACACACGCAAACACACACGCAAACACACACACACACATACACACACACACACACATGTGAAGTTGATGAGAAGAATTCAGTCGGACGAGGACCAGGCAGAACTACAAAGGGATCTGGACAGGCGGCAAGCCTGGTCCAGCAATTGGCTCCTGGAGTTCAACCCCACCAAGTGCAAAGTCATGAAGATTGGGAAGGGCAAAGAAGACCGCAGACGGAGTACAGCCTAGGGGGCCAGAGACTACAAACTTCAATCAAGGAAAAAGATCTTGGGGTGAGTATAACACCAGGCACATCTCCTGAGGCGCACATCAACCAAATAACTGCTGCAGCATACGGGCGCCTAGCAAACCTAAGAACAGCATTCCGACATCTTAATAAAGAATCGTTCAGGACGCTGTACACTGTGTACGTTAGGCCCATATTGGAGTATGCAGCACCAGTTTGGAACCCACACCTAGCCAAGCACGTAAAGAAGCTAGAGAAAGTGCAAAGGTTTGCAACAAGACTAGTCCCAGAGCTAAGGGGTATATCCTACGAAGAGAGGTTAAGGGAAATCGACCTGACGACACTGGAGGACAGGAGAGATAGGTGGGACATGATAACGACATGTTTTATATATATAAACACATATATAAAAACACGTGTGTGTGCACGCGCGTACGTGCGGGGTGAGAGGGGAAATTCTTGCAATCAGGGAATGCGTAGCAAGAGAGAGAGAGAGAGAGAGAGAGAGAGAGAGAGAGAGAGAGAGAGAGAGAGAGAGAGAAGAGAGAGAAAGAGAGAAAGAGAGAGAAAAGAGAAGAGAGAGAGAGAAAGAGAGAGAAAAGAGAGAGAAAGAGAGAGAAAGGAAGAAGAGATAGATGCACGAGAGAGAAGAAAGAGAGAAGAGAGAAGAGAGAAGAGAGAGAGAAGAGAGAGAATAAAGAGAAAAATAAGTAGAGAGAGATACAAGGATAAAGAGAGAGAGAGAGAGAGAGAGAGAGAGAGAGAGAGAGAGAGAGAGAGAGTATGGGAGTGTAGAGATGGTTGAGGGTAAGAGTGTCTCTCTGGCGGTCAAAATAGTGGCTACTAGAGTTGGAAAAAGTAGTCATGCAATTTGGGGGAGGAGAGAGACGGGCGATGTATTACAGACTGGGAGGGCAGAAACCACAACCATTAAGAAAGCAAATAACTCCGGAAGTGAACATTATACCGAACATATCACTAGCAGCACACACTGTGAATATGACCGTCAACTCCCAAATAAAAGTTCATATCTTTCTGAGGTCCGCAAAAAAATATGTGAGAGTTCAATAAATGATAAACAAAGACTGCTAAGACACTCCACATGAAGGAAACAAGACAAGCCAAGCCAAGCCAGGTGAACATTAAAAATGAATATTATAAGTACAGCTACAAAGACGCAGGAGACTTCTTAGCACAAGGAAGTGAAAAAGATTGGAGCCAAGTTGAACGGAAAACAAACCAGTGACTGAAAGATCAAAACCGCAGGTATTAAGATCAGCAACAACAAAAAAGTCGCCCAACAAAACAACGGTTTTCATGTTTACAAATACAAGGTCTTAACTCTCATACAACACCGTTTATTAGTAGACTACTGATCGGGGAACACAACGTGTGCAGCTTTTACAGACTCAGGGAAAAAGACTAGTCTCTCTGATAGTGAAACATGCATACCTGGGTACAACCTAGTGTTTACATACGAGGCAACAAGGAACGACTGGTCGACATATAAGTCTCTCATATAACCTGAATAATTTAAAACCACAACTGACGTAGTCGAAGTTTCCAGAGTAAAAATTAAAAATTCAGAATTTGGTTATTGTACTTGCATATAAATGGCCAGACATAACCTACCAACAGCTTAAAGACCAACTACTCAGAATCTAATGCTATTTTTAAAACCTCTCAACCTCGTCCCCAGACATCCTATTAAGACCCTTCAATAAGTTGTCCTCAAGCCAGCAACAGCAGAACCCACCAGATTGGAAAATACCTTTGACCTTACAGTATATTCACAAATAATGGGGATCTGGTACAAAACATAGTAATGCCAAATACAGCAAAGTCTGACCACAATCTAATTAAAGTTGAGAGCTGCGTACACACTGGTCTGGTGCACCAAAACACAATCCTGTTATAGTCAACAACTTCAACAATAAAAACATTAACTGGGAACAAGTAAATGATGACCATACTCAACTATGATGGATGATAATATAATTAACATAAATGGTATAAAGTACCGACACGATGTAAAAATAAACACAAATGCATATAACGCGATCCTTTATTGACTACGTTTCGACCAATAGTGGGCTTTATCAAATCACAAACAAGTCGAAACGTAGTCAATAAAGGATCGCATTAATATGATTAACATGGATTTGAATCAGCATGTTGAGAGGTTGAGTATAATGGAACTAGAAGTTGCTACAGACATGTACAATGATGAGAAGGAGAGAGAAGCAATGATAAAGAATCATAAAGAACTTGTCTAGGGCTACAGATTTTCTCAATAAAAGAAAGACTGATTGAGATGGAAAAAACTGAGTCCAAACTGAGTCCTGGAGAGATACGACAAAAACAATAAATATAAATGAAAGAAATAAACACTACTTTTTGTCGTACGCACAACACAGGGCAAAAACCACATCTGGCATCGGGCACTTATTAAAGGAGCTTTCTTAACAAATTAACGGCTTGATAAAGCTCCTGGAGAGCGAAACGTTGCCACGGTAATTCTACCAACATTAATACGAGATGGAACTTACACTAATGACAACAAATTAAGTGAATAAGATCTTCAGGTTACAACTTAACAGTGTTCTGTGAGCCGTTACTGACTCTAAACACCAAGAATGTAAATAAGCTCTGCCGATAATCTCGTTAATTTCTAACGTGCCCATGCACTCTTAACCCTGGCCCATGCACTCTTAACCCTGGCCCATGCACTCTTAACCCTGGTCCATGCACTCTTAACCCTGGCCCATGCACTCTTAACCCTGGCCCATGCACTCTTAACCCTGGCCCATGCACTTAACCCTGGCCCATGCACCTTAACCCTGGCCCATGCACTCTTAACCCTGGCCCATGCACTCTTAACCCTGGCCCATGCACTCTTAATCCTGGTCCATGCACTCTTAACCCTGGCCCATGCACTCTTAACCCTGGCCCATGCACTCTTAACCCTGGCCCATGCACTCTTAACCCTGGCCCATGCACTCTTAACCCTGGCCCATGCACTCTTAATCCTGGTCCATGCACTCTTAACCCTGGCCCATGCACTCTAACCCTGGTCCATGCACTTAACCCTGGCCCATGCACTCTAATCCTGGTCCATGCACTCTAACCCCTGGCCCATGCACTCTTAACCCTGGCCTATGCACTCTAACCCTGGCCCATGCACTTTAACCCTGGTCCATGCACTCTTAACCCTGGCCCATGCACTCTTAACCCTGGTCCATGCACTCTTAACCCTGGCCCATGCACTCTTAACCCTGGTCCATGCACTCTTAACCCTGGCCCATGCACTCTTAACCCTGGCCCATGCACTCTTAACCCTGGCCCATGCACTCTTAACCCTGGTCCATGCACTCTTAACCCTGGCCCATGCACTCTTAACCCTGGCCTATGCACTCTAACCCTGGCCTATGCACTCTTAACCCTGGCCCATGCACTCTAACCCTGGCCCATGCACTTTAACCCTGGTCCATGCACTTTAACCCTGGCCCATGCACTCTTAACCCTGGCCCATACACTCTTAACCCTGGTCCATGCACTTTAACCCTGGTCCATGCACTCTTAACCCTGGCCCATGCACTTAACCCTGGTCCATGCACTCTAATCCTGGTCCATGCACCTTAACCCTGGCCCATGCACTCTTAACCCTGGCCCATGCACTCTTAACCCTGGCCCATGCACTCTTAACCCTGGCCCATGCACTCTTAACCCTGGTCCATGCACTCTTAATCCTGGTCCATGCACTCTTAACCCTGGCCCATGCACTCTTAACCCTGGCCCAGACTCATCAAACTTTATATTCATTAAGACTTGCACAAAACCTCTATCCCATCCATTAAATATTCTACTTTGGACGAGTCTGGACACAGAAGTCATCTCAATCATTAAAAATCATTGATATAGTCAAAGTACACAAAGGTTGCAGGAAAGTAATTGTAAAAAATATATATTAAACATACAGCAATTATATACATTATCAAAATCCTTGGCAGAGTTTGAACAACCAAGATTATTAAAGATATGGACTTACAACAATTTCACAGGGAACTTCCACTTCCTGTATGAACTCAGTAAAACATCTAAATTACTGGAGATTCTTGAAAATCCCCTAAACTGTGCTCCTTGGAACATAGGCGAGAAAAATACCTTGTAATTCACACCTGGCGATTTCTGAAGGGATTGCTCCCAGATCTACTCACCGAAATCATTCCCTAAGTAAGGGACCAACACTCAACACCTCTTCATACACATAATGACAAGAGGAAACTTGATAAGTTCCTCAAGACAGTTCCTGATTAGTTGGGCTGTGGTGCATATGCTGGAATGTGCGAGGGCAGCATCAACAGCCTGGTCATCAGGCCATCAACCAGGAGGCTGGTCTGGGACCGAGCTGTGGGGGGTGCTGACCCCTGAAACTGTGTACAAGTAATCTATAAACCATATAACTTCGGCAGCATACACGAGGCTAGCGATTCTTGGAGCATGAGAGTGAAGCTCCCTGGGAAGCTTCAGGACTGTAGAGCATGAGAGTGAAGCTCCCTGGGAAGCTTCAGGACTGTAGAGCATGAGTGAAGCTCCCTGGGAAGCTTCAGGACTGTAGAGCATGAGAGTGAAGCTCCCTGGGAAGCTTCAGGACTGTAGAGCATGAGAGTGAAGCTCCCTGGGAAGCTTCAGGACTGTAGAGCATGAGAGTGAAGCTCCCTGGGAAGCTTCAGGACTGTAGAGCATGAGTGAAGCTCCTGGGAAGCTTCAGGACTGTAGAGCATAGAGTGAAGCTCCCTGGGAAGCTCAGGACTGTAGAGCATGGAGTGAAGCTCCCTGGGAAGCTTCAGGACTGTAGAGCATGAGAGTGAAGCTCCCTGGGAAGCTTCAGGACTGTAGAGCATGAGAGTGAAGCTCCCTGGGAAGCTTCAGGACTGTAGAGCATGAGAGTGAAACTCCCTGGGAAGCTTCAGGACTGTAGAGCATGAGAGTGAAGCTCCTGGGAAGCTTCAGGACTGTAGAGCATGAGAGTGAAGCTCCTGGGAAGCTTCAGGACTGTAGAGCATGAGTGAAGCTCCCTGGGAAGCTTCAGGACTGTAGAGCATGAGTGAACTCCCTGGGAAGCTTCAGGACTGTAGAGCATGAGAGTGAAGCTCCCTGGGAAGCTTCAGGACTGTAGAGCATGAGAGTGAAGCTCCCTGGGAAGCTTCAGGACTGTAGAGCATGAGAGTGAAGCTCCTGGGAAGCTTCAGGACTGTAGAGCATGAGAGTGAAACTCCTGGGAAGCTTCAGGACTGTAGAGCATGAGAGTGAACTCCCTGGGAAGCTTCAGGACGTAGGGCATGAGAGTGAAGCTCCTTGGGAAGCTTCAGGACTGTAGAGCATGAGATGAAGCTCCCTGGGAAGCTTCAGGACTGTAGAGCATGAGTGAAGCTCCCTGGGAAGCTTCAGGACTGTAGAGCATGAGAGTGAAACTCCCTGGGAAGCTTCAGGACTGTAGAGCATGAGAGTGAAGCTCCCTGGGAAGCTTCAGGACGATAGGGCATGAGAGTGAAGCTCCCTGGGAAGCTTCAGGACTGTAGAGCATGAGAGTGAAGCTCCCTGGGAAGCTTCAGGACTGTAGAGCATGAGAGTGAAACTCCCTGGGAAGCTTCAGGACTGTAGAGCATGAGTGAAGCTCCTTGGGAAGCTTCAGGACTGTAGAGCATGAGAGTGAAGCTCCCTGGGAAGCTTCAGGACTTTAGGGCATGAGATGAAGCTCCCTGGGAAGCTTCAGGACGTAGAGCATGAGTGAAGCTCCTGGGAAGCTTCAGGACTGTAGAGCATGAGAGTGAAGCTCCCTGGGAAGCTTCAGAACTGATAGAGCATGAGAGTGAAACTCCTTGGAGAAGCTTCAGGACTGTAGAGGCATGAGAGTGAAACTCCTGGGAAGCTTCAGGACTGTAGAGGCATGAGTGAACTCCCTGGGAAGCTTCAGGACGTAGGGATAGAGTGAAGCTCCCTGGGAAGCTTCAGGACTGTAGAGCATGAGAGTGAAACTCCCTGGGAAGCTTCAGGACGATAGGGCATGAGAGTGAAGCTCCCTGGGAAGCTTCAGGACTGTAGAGCATGAGAGTGAAACTCCCTGGGAAGCTTCAGGACAATAGGGCATGAGAGTGAAACTCCCTGGGAAGCTTTAGGACTGTAGAGCATGAGAGTGAAACTCCCTGGGAAGCTTCAGAACGATAGGGCATGAGAGTGAAGCTCCCTCCTGAACAAGCAGGTTGGGAAGCTGGAACAGATCCAAAAGATGAGAGTTATACGCAAGGCGTCGCCCACCTGTGCCCTTGTTGATACAGAAGTAGAGAGAGACCCGGGAGCTAGTACACTCTCGTGGGCTCCAGCCTCCACACAAACCTTAAAATTCTACGATCGATGAGGATACACAACTGCTACACAACTCTCTTTCTGTAACTACAACTTGTAAACAAACAAACACGAGAGTGCACAGTGCACACGTCAGGGTAACTCACCTTAGCCTGTGCACATCTCTCCAGAGTGCACACATACACACACACACACACACACACACACAGACACTGTACACCGTGTATGTCAGGCCCATACTAGAATATGCAGCACCAGTCTGGAACCCACACCTGGTCAAGCACGTAAAGAAACTAGAGAAAGTGCAAAGGTTTGCAACAAGGCTAGTTCCACAACTCAGGGGTCTGTCTTATGAAGAAAGGTTGAGGGAAATAGTACTAACAACACTGGAGGAAAGAAGGGTCAGAGGAGACATGATAACGACATACAAAATACTGCGGGGAATTGACAAGGTAGATAGTGACAGGTTGTTTCAGAGAGGGAACAGAGAAACAAGGGGACACAACTGGAAGCTGAAGACTCAGATGAGTCAAAGGGATGTTAGGAAACATTTCTTCAGCCACAGAGTAGTCAGGAAGTGGAATAGTCTAGAGAAAGATATAGTGGAGGCAGGAACCATACATAGTTTTAAGACAAGGTATGATAAAGCTCATGGAGCAGGGAGAGCAGAGACCCAGTAGCAGACAGCGAAGAGGCGGGGCCAGGAGCTGAGTCTCGACCCCTGCAACCACAATTAGATGAGTACAATTAGGTGAGTACACACACACACACACACACAGGACCAGGCAGAACTACAAAGGGATCTGGACAGGCTGCAGGCTTGGTCCAGAAATTGGCTCCTGGAGTTCAACCCCACCAAGTGCAAAGTCATGAAGATTGGGGAAGGGCAAAGAAGACCGCAGACGGAGTACAGTCTAGGGGGCCAGAGACTACAAATTTCACCCAAGGAAAAAGATCTTGGGGTGAGTATAACACCAGGCACATCTCCTGAGGCGCACATCAACCAAATAACTGCTGCAGCATACGGGCGCCTAGCAAACCTAAGAACATCATTTCGACATCAATAAAGGATCGTTCATAATAAGGAATCGTTCAGAACCCTGTACACTGTGTACGTTAGGCCCTTACTGGAGTACGCAGCACCAGTTTGGAACCCACACCTAGCCAAACACAAAGAAAATAGAGAAAGTGCAAAGGTTTGCAACACGACTAGTCCCGGAGCTAAGGGGTATGTCCTACGAGGAGAGGTTAAGGAAAATCGACCTGACGACACTGGAGGACAGGAGAGAAAGGGGTGACATGATAACGACATGTGAAATACTGAGAGGAATTGACAAGGTGGACAGAGACAGAATGTTCCAGAGATGGGATACAGCAACAAGGGGACACAGTTGGAAGTTGAAGACTCAGATGAATCACAGGGATGTTAGGAAGTATTTCTTCAGTCACAGAGTTGTCGGGAAGTGGAATAGCTTGGGAAGCGATGTAGTGGAGGCAGGATCCATTCATAGCTTTAAGAAGAGGTATGATAAGGCTCATGGCGAAGGAGAGACCCATGCGGCCAGTGAAGAGGCGGGGCCAGGAGCTATGAATCGACCCCTGCAACCACAACTAGGTGAGTACAACTAGGTGAGTACACACACACACACACACACACACACACACACAC